>VDFB02384008.1:0-69488 GCA_007258455.2 Sequoia sempervirens
AGATCCCTTTAGCAATCTATTTTAAATTTATAGAAGTGTTTACAAATAGGGAGGCCGATCAACCTTTTGGGTTCACGAGATGGGAAGTATCGGCTTTGCCTTCATCAAGTATGCCACCCCTGAGTGCAGCGCTCGTGGGGCCGAAAGGCATATGAGTGCTCCCAAGCTTGTTGAGGGAGGCAATCATCATGCATCTTATCAAGCATGCCCCCCGAGATGTAGCACTTGTGGGTGGGAGGCGAATGAGTACTCCCAGGCTTCATCAAGGAGGATGGAACGCCTCCAAGGTGGATTGAGGGATGGTGTGGATTTGAGATCCTGCCATGCTCGTGGGCCAAGAGGCAAATGAGTGCTCCTAGGCTTGAGAGAGACTTCTCGAGTACGCCACTCCCGAGATGCAACACTCATGGGGCCCGGAGGCACCCCATGAGTGCTCTCGGGCTTGAGGGTCTTCTAGAGTATGCCACCCCGAGAAGGATTGACAAGGATCTACCCATGCTCTCGCAATACAAGGACAACCATCCTTGAGATTGCGGTTTGTAAATATTTCTAATGAATTCCTAATATGATTGGTTATCAAAATATGTCTTGGGCTAATCATTAGTGATGTTGAGATATTTGGCATTCAAATGTTAACGACGATATGAACTATAGATCTAACTATCATGATGTTTTATCCATGGAGCATGGTTCTCAATGTTATACTATTTCATGTATTAGTTTGAATATAACCATAAATTGATACTTGTTATTACTAATATCAGTCTTTAGTGTTTATTATTGTTTTGCAAGCCTAAATCAAGGAACATCCCAAAAAGGGACATTACAATAAAGACTTAAACTTGTCCTCTAATTCCAATGAACCTAACTATTAAAAATATTATACCCACGAACTAACAAATGATTAAGTCAAGGATTATGTATGCCCTAGCAAGTCATAACACATCCCAATGCATCAAATGAGTTGAGGACACAACATGCCCCCTTCAAGAAGCATTGTCCCCAACACTATAAATGGGTGCTTCTAAATGAATTGCTCATCTTCCCAAGTAGCATCTTCCAATGGTAAGATTTTCATTTGATGATTTACTTGGTGATGCCATTAATCTGCAACTGCTTGCTCCTTGTCTGAATGATCACATCTAGTTCCAATATGATTCTTCCTTCTCCATCTACCTCTAGAAAATCTATCAAAAATGGAGTTTTATCTTCAATTACCTTCAAACTTAACATATGAGAGACTAGACATATTTGCACTAATATTGGCAGCTCCAATTTTTATACAACACTCCCAATTCTAATTGCACCTCGTTATGACCATAATATTTGGGTGTCAACTTCTTGTCCTTTTGTTGCTTGAGAGACATTTTCTTGTATGGATGGAACTTCATAAACACCCAATCAACTACTTCAAAATGTCTTTCACTTCTATGTTGATCTTCGTGTTGTTTCATCCTATTTTATGCCATGTCCAAATTATCTTTGAGAATTGAAGGAGCTTTTGTCTGATGTTGAATATGTTCCCTGATTGCAAAAACTCAAGGATGTAGTTGCATTAAAAATAGGGTAGTTGATGGTTGGCACTTGTAGATTACCACAATGGTGACATATTGGTCATTGTATGAAAATAATTGTCATAACATCATTGTGACTCCTTATGTGATGCAATGTAACAAACAAAGATATCCCTCTTAACATTTATTAACCACCTTTGTTTGTCTATCTAGTTGAGGGTGGTAAGAACTAAGAGACAACTATCTATCCAAACAAGAGAATAAATCAATATAGATGACTAGTAAATATAGGATCGCTATCACTTACCATAATTCTAAACTCTCAAAATGACTCAGCCACCATGTTGATTGTGAAAGGATGAGAAAGAGCACAAAAATTAGTATATTTGATTAGTCTATCAAGCACAACCTTTATGACATTCTTCCCTTTTGACCTGAGTAACCTTGTGATGAATTCCATTGACAACTCTCATTGTTGACTAGGAATGGATGGTTGTATAAAACTTGAGCATTTAATGTTTCACTCTTGTTCTATTAGAAAGCCATGCGTCCCCTTACAAACTCCAAAACATCCCCTTTGAGATCATCCCAAGAGAAATTGCAATTGACTTGAGGAAAGCATTTCAACAAAGAAAAGTCAATCTTTGTATGACAAGCAAACTCCTTTCCACACAATTTCTCCAACGCGCTATAAGCTTATTGCAATCACTCAATGAGTTCTGAAATATATGGATCCTACTAGTGTTCTTATCATGCCTAATTTACCCAAATCTCCCTAGAGTACTAAAGTAACACAAATTACTACTTATGTCTTGTCTTCACTTTTGATAATGCCTCTACAACAAAATTCTCCTTGCCCTTATTACATATGGACACAAAGTCATATCCCAACATCTTATTGACCCATTTTTGTTGTTCCTCTAAGGATAGCCTTTACTCCAAAAATTCTTTCAAGTTGTCATGATCTATCTTGATCTTAGACTGTCTACCCATAAAATAGTGGGTTTGGCAAGAATCTTACACTTAGTTTTGGCTCTCAAATGCTATAGGTGGCCCTTCTTGCATTAGAACTATCCAAATGGCATGCCTCAAAGCATAACATTCCACAACAAATGTCTTTGTAAAATCATCGTTAGCCAAAATTGGAATCATTTTTGTGGCTTGTTTGAGTTGTTCAAAGGCTCGCATGGCTTCTTCATTCCAACAAAAAGTACCCTATTTACAGTGTACTATTTTTCCATAGTTCTTGACAAGACATCTTTAGTTTCCTATAAGACCAAAAAATCCTCTTAGGTTTTCAAGAGTTTTGGAAATTCATCGATCAAGCATTGCCCTGATCTTAGTGAGATTCACTTTTACACCCTTATATGAAACTATATAACTCAAGTACTCCACCTCTTGTAAACCAAATGAGCATTTGGAAGGTTTGGAAAAAAAGCTGCTTTTTTCCAATAACTACAATATTCTATCAACATGTTGAAGATGTTCCTCCCAAGTTTTGCTATAAATGCACATATAATCAAAGAAAACTAATAAAAATTTACATGGAAATGGTTTGAAAATAGACTTCATCAAACTTTGAAACGTGGAAGGAGCACCTATAAGACCAAATTGCATGATTAGAAATTCACAATGGCCCTAATGTGTGTTAAAAGCGTTCTTTGAAAAATTCTCTTCCCTAATTATGATTTGGGGACAACCAGTTTTGAGATCTTATTTGGTAAAGAACAATGCCACATTCAATTCAGCAATCAAATCATCAATGACGAGAATAGGAAACTTATCTTTGATAATGACCTTATTTTGCTTGCACTCATCTAAACACATTGCCAACTTTCATCCTTCTTACAAACCATCACCATCAAAGAAGAGTGTGCACTTTAACTATGTGAAATAATCCCCACCTCAAATATTTCTTGGACTTCACATTCAATCTTACTCTTTTATATATGCGAGTCATGGTAAGGCTTGATGTTGGGTTGTTGGCTTCTTGGAATGAGCTAGATAGCATGATCACGATCTCTACTTGGAGAAATTTCCTTTGGCATATCTCCAAATAGCACTAAGTTTTTGATGTAATCATGGCCAAAGAGTCCAAGTAAGAATTATCCAACCATGCAACCAAATAAACAAGCACTCAATAGATCCACAAAACAAAATGAAATAACACAACAAATAGAGGAAACAATGATATTATTGACTCACAATCCAAAGTGCAATCACAATCCCACAAGGCTTACAACATGAGGCGTCAACCTTCAATGAATCATAGGCGCAATCAATGTGCAAATTATAATAGTTGAGCTGATAGACTATATGATGTTCTTCATAATATTCTAGTGAACTCTACGAGATAATGCCTAATTGAGATTAACCATCAATTCCTTGGCCATTAACTATTTTCCCATGCAGAGTGAATGGTGTTTATATAGTGAATGCAAGCAATTAGAATGTTATGTGCTAACCAACAAGGTGATACAATGCTCAATGCACAATGAAACATGTAGGACCCATCTAGGATGAATGCAATAAGATGTAAGTAAGAGCACTCAATAAAATTATAATCATGAAGGTCCCTAGGACCAATAAGCTTGGGTGTATCTTCAAATGTTGGCACGAAGCTTGTATGTTTGTTGCACAACTTAACTAGGTCTTCTTTGATAAGAAATTGAGAAATTGCATCGCATTAATGCAAGAACAAACCATCATGAAGCTTTGATATCGATTTAAAAGCTCTGGGATCAATATGTGGTGCTGCATAGTAAGATCTCAATCTAACACCCTAATGTGCTAAAATGATGACTAGAACAAGAATATGTCTTTGCACCATGAATAGTCTTCTGCAATAAGAGTACGATGACTAGAACAATATTAGGAACCTTGCAAAACAAAATAAACATGAAAGAAAATATGTTTGGGTGATATAAGATTGCTCTTACACCCTAGATATGCCTACATTAGACACCCTGATGAACAAAAAAGTGAGTCCCTCACTTTGCTACAGCTATAGGAAAACCACGACAACTCAACTCAGATGTCAAGATCCATGTTGCATCTTTAATCTGCCTTCCTTTCCATTTCACTAAATATTCTTCATACCTCTTATTTGATATTTCTAGTGCTCTCTCCAACTCTGCCATTTAGTATCTCCTCAATTTATTCCATCAACTGCTCTAGTATGTGTTTTCTCCAATCCATCTCTATTCTATCTTTTCTCCAACTCTATTTCATCACTTGCTCACAAACAAACAACATGCCCTTGACTATATGCCTTCAACAAGCTGCAACTAGAAAATGTGCCCACAGGATTGTGTTTTTTTGGTGTTTAGCATGTGTATGGTTGAGGGTATCTTCACATAGCGCTATTCCTACAATCTCCTCATAAACTGAACAATATTTTTCCAAGTTTTACCAATTAACTTTTCAATTTTCTACGAAAAAACCTTGAGTTTTGGGTGAGTGGCTCAGGAGCAATTTTATCATGCCTAAACTCACAAGTCAGGAAAGATTTTAATCTATGCATCCAACCAACATTGATATCTTTAATAAACTTATCAATACTATTAAGACTATCCATATTTATCATCACCTCCACTTTTGCTTATGTCTCCATCTCAACTTTGTGCCTTCCTTGGAAGGAATTTTCCCCTGCACTGCAAAAGATCTAGCCTTCCCTTGAGTTGAAGAATATGCCATGCAGTTTATAAGTCAAAAAATAGGCTTACCAAAAAATTGTACTATTGCAATCTCTTGTCAAACCAAATGGATGACTGCTAAACTAAGCAAAGAAGCTGGAAGGAAAACCTAAACAATCAATTCCTAATTGACAACAACAAATCTAAAGTAGAGGTAGAAAACTATCAAAAAAAATAGTTACCCAAAATATTGACCTCCACTCGCAACAATCATGTGCCACAAAATGCCTTGAAGTTGACTGTTTTTTCCCTAATTTTGTGGCAAAAGATGGCCTAAAATCAAATTTGCATGTCAACTTGACACAACTATCCCCTTCAATATGTTGACTTCTTATGATGACCAATGTTCATAAAGATCTCAATATTTTCTTTCTAGCAGCTCCACAATCACCTCAATCAAACATCTACTTAAGGAGAATGACCTTATGCAAGATAGGCTACTTTTCTGAAGAAAAATCAGCAAAAATCTCCAAAACAATTCTCCCACTTTACTCAAATCAATGCTCTGATACCATTTGTAAAACATACTAGAATAAATATGTAAACAAGAGAACAATAAAAAAAATCTACACAAACTGAGTGGCATAAGTGCAAGACACTCTATTTCCAGACTGAGCCACTCAATGGAGTAACCCCCAAAAGTCTTACAACAAGAGCAAAAATTGTAAAGTGATGAGAATAGTAGCAAATAACTGGAAAAAAATCACACAAGTTATCACAAATAATTGCAGCTTGGACAGACTTGGGCATGAATCTCAAGGCACAAAAAAAATGGGATAAATCCTAATTTGGCATGAAATTTAAAAACAAAATCATTTTCCTTGTTTTTATGAATTTGTCAGCATTTTCCAATTTACCAATTTTTTCCCAATTAATTGAAAAAATTTATCTTTTGGTTTGTTGAGTCAATCCTGAGAGATCTTTGCTACTACATGATGATTAACAACTACTCATTACCACCTATATGCAACTGCATTGGGATAAAGTGCTCCTCTAATCCCAATGAGGCTAACTACCACTACAATATAAAATGTAAGAACTAGCAAATAGTTAAGTCAAGGATTGCACAAATGACCCATAACATATTCCAATACGCTCATTCTACTTCTGCCATTTAACCCTATAATATACTCATTATGTATTCTGCTGTGTGCGTAATATTTTTATTATACAGTTAGAATATGCAACACTTTCAACAAAACATAAACATGTAGTCGAAATTGTATTTCTCATACAACTGAAGGGTGCCATGCCAAACATAGGAATAACCTATGGATATCAGAAGTTGTGCTTCCAAGAATCATACAAACATAACCCTATCACATATGTTCTTTAATCTTGTACTCATTGTTTACATACTCAGACTCGGAGAGTACTCGGCAAGCCCAAAAAATTTGACTTGACAAAAACTTGGCAAATACTCGACAAATACTTGGCAACTTAAAAATAGTTAACTATATGATAACTGATACGGTAATGCCATAGTAGTAAGTTAACAGTATAACAATAACTTAACACGGTAATGCCATTAAAATCTGTGTATAACAGTATAAGTTAACTATATACAAACTTAAATTGTTCATTATGAAAACTGATAATGTGTACCATGGAACTTGAAAGAGAATAATCGATGAGTGAATATGTTTTTTCACGAGTACTCGGAGGTTTTTTCACGAGTACTCTGCAAATAATCGATGAGTGAATATGTTCAGGTGAGTGGAGAGTAAAAGTCAAGAGTACTCGCCATGGCAGAAAATGTGCAATTACTCGGCTACTCAGAGAGTACTCGCAGAGTATGTAATCTATGCTTGTACTATTGTTATTCAAAATCACAAGTAGGTAAGCAAACCTGGATGGATAGCCAAAATTGGCTTCCTGGCATCATCTTGAAAGCTTGACCATTCAATTTGCCCGACCACAGAACATGAATGCAAATGCCTTTTAATCACACAAAGATAAAGACACCTTTTGGCATGATATCGATGGTTCAAAATATCTTTTTCAAAAAAGCACACCTGCATAACAAGGCAAATGAAAAAAGTTACATCAAATATTTATTTGGCATCAGTAAAACAAACCAGTATTTCAAGTATTGGAAAAAGCTAAAATATTAAAGAATAATTTACCTTTGGCATTCGCACTGCAAGGTCAACATTTACAAATGGTTTGGCTACTGCCTTAAGTCCATAACTACCAACAATTTCTACAGAATCTGGCTTCTTAAAATTGAGGTTGACTTTATCAGTAGGTGCATCCAAGTCTTTGATAAAAGCGGCTGCTTCTGTTGCCTTGATCTGAATCCAAACCAAGCCACAATATAAAGATAAATTTTTGGATAGTAACACAAGTAGTGAAAATTTTATGGCGAACCAACTCCTAAATTGTATTTACTTGAATATTCTGTACATAAATTCCCAAAAAAAAATTAGACTTAGCATTAGAAGTCGATATAAAATTTTAAAAAGTAGGAATAGAATATTTAAAACATTTTTTTTGGAGGTAGAATTTTACAATGGGAAGGTTGTCGATAAAGTTCAATCTATTGTTACTTTAGATCCTACTAATAAATATGCTTAACATTGTAAAAGTTGGCAAAACTGGTTGAGTGTCAATATTTAATTAGTATTGAAGTCCTTTACAAGAATAGCAGTTTGTTTATCAACATATTGATTTTCATTATATTGCAATGCCTTTCCTTTCTCTCAATCTTTGTTATGAATGCTTCTTTATAAGGTTTGTTTTATGTTTTTTTTAAGTAGAAAAGGAGGATTAGATTCAACCTGAGAGGCAGTGTTTCAAAATAAGACTGGTGCAATGGAAAAGATGGTGCAAGTGAGGAGAATGCAACAGATTGGAGGTGAAAGGATAACACTGAACAGGCCTGGAAAATGGGAAAATGTAAATGACAATTTGGCAAGAGATGAGGTGTTGTAGAAAGCAATTATCAAAAACGAAGTTCAAAATATCTGCAGTTTAAAAAAATTGCAACAGAGCGAAAAGAATTCGGTAAAAATTAGAAGGCAGCACAATGTGAGGAGCGAAGTAAAGGGAGGCAGTGTTGTAAAAAATGCCGAATAAAACAGTAAGACAATGCGAGTGGAAAGAATCGAGGGATAGTGGAAACGGGTTAGTGAGAAAATAACAGTCTTTCATATTTAAATAGTCCAATAAAAAAGCAAACTATAGGTAAGCTAACCTGTTCGTCTGGAAGATTTAACAAAAACTCTCGTATAACTGCAATAGCGTCATTCAAAGGCTTGGTCTTTGAATAGTCCAAGCTAATTTCCTTTACAAGCTCCTTCACCTTCAAATCTGCCAGGTCAGACTCCATTATGACGTTCTGCGCCTTCAGGGGAAAGCCTCCAATGCTCAAAAACCCTTGGAAATATCAGCTAAGGTTTAGCCAGGGTTTAAGAACAATGGGTTTCAAAAGCTTTCCTGGGAAAATTAAATGCGTTTCAGTTGAGCTAATACGCCCGAGAATAAAATTAATATTGACTTATAGTACTTCTTTTACATAATATTTAGCCCATATGCTATTATTGTGAAAGAGTTGCCGAAAATTCTGTGACATTAGAAGTCCACCTTCACTTTCCAGCATTAAACCCACTACTCTCCACTCATTCGCTCCCAGGAATACAACTGCAAACTCAACAGTAAATTGATGGCCGACTGATGTTTTTCGGGGAGCTCTCGTGTGAACAGGGACTTAGAAGGCCGCCCGAACTGATGCCCTCTGTTTCTTTTTCATGCTTCAATTGCAGAGACGGCAACTCCTTTGGGAATAATATATAATTTTAAATAAATAAAAAATCTCCTATTTCAATTACTACTTTTAATATTATTTATTTTTTAATATATTATTTTTTTAATAAGTGTATTAATATATCTTATTAATTGTTAACACTTAAATATTAGAACATATAAAATAAAAATAAATACATTAGTTGTTAATTGTTAGAAATGTAAATTATTAATAAATTAATAAAAAATAAAAATAAAAATGGATTAATAGACAAAGATTGAAAAGATGTCAAACAAAGTTATTATTTTAGTATTATATAATAAGCTTTATGGTGGCGAAAAGTTATCAACATCTAATCCATTATCAAGAATCCAGTATTTCCAACCAACTAATCAATTTTTTGCATGTAATGAATTTTGGTTCCAGCTTTCACAATATGCATGTAAAATGATCATATTTGTCAACCACATCAAAATTACCTAGTCTAAATATGCAACAATCCATTTTACCTTATGATTGTTGTCAATTTCAATCAATTATTTTTGGCTTTTCAATTGTATACTTCGATGTACCTCATTAAACCTTTGAATTTACTTGACAACCTTTGATCTTCATAGAAAATTTTGATTACCTGTAATTTATTATTTTATTTATTTTAATATAGTTTAGATGAATAATAGAAACATGTCAAAAAAATTAATATTCAAATGGAATCAAAGGTTTTATAAATAATTTATCAAAGATCACATGTGTAATAACTATAATTTCTTTCAATTAATTCAAGTAGCTTTCTTCTTACATGAATTATTCGATTGAATGTAGTATTAATATGATTTAGAATGAAGAATTTGTAATGTTGGATATCCTCCACTACTATTTATGTCTTCTCCTAAAGTTTATCCAATCAATGTCTATCTTATAAAATCCAATCTACTAAGTGGAGCATTTGTTGTGAGAGAAGAACATAAAGACCATGAATAATCATAAACAAACCATTAACAATGAATATTCTAAACTTGATAAAAATGTCAAAATCACTTCAACTCATTAATAGGAAAGAAGCAACTACTTTGACATACTTGAAAAAATCAGTAGGCTTGGAAAATTTTAAACTAACGTCAGAGTCATTATAAGTTTGTTGCATTAGTAACTACTCAACTTATTTATCAATTAATTAATCAAATAGTTAATTATTGCATGTTTTAGCTTAGAGTTAAGTATTACATGTATTAGATTATATACATTTAGAGGACTCGTTTTCACTTTCTTTATTATGATAGTTGTTGTTATTTTACATGTTTTAAGTTATGAACATCTTATTATTTATAAAAATATATTTACTTTAATTTGATAGCTCATTTTATGAACTTTAAAAATGACCAAGAGAGCCAAGGACTACAAGTGTCTAAAGTGCTTAAGCATCATATTGAACTTGACCTTCTCTAATAATTATTTTTCTTCTAGCTTGTAGATATATGCAAGCTTTACAATCAAATGATAGTGTAGAATTTTTTATAGTCACTCAAGGACTCGAGCTCCCAGGATTAGGTCTGCAAAACCAAAAAATCCTTCTACAAAAGAGAAAAGTAAGAGCTTAAATTTGTCGATAATGGATGAAAAATATATTACATCAATATGATCAATGAGCATGTTAAATTGTGCATATGAGACCTTGATTATATAGGAAAGGTTGAGAGGTAGGACAAACTAAGATGATGGTAAGTATTTTAATCCTATGTCATGTGACAACTAGAGGATAAGATCACATGTATATGATAAACTTCTATAAAGAGTCCTAACTCACTAAGTAATATTAACATGTGAACATGTGTGAAAAGTTACTAACTAATGACAATTTAGATAACAAGTCTTGTTCACACTACAAAATGGGAAAGCGAATAGAAAAAAATGTGTGTTCACACTAACACCCCCCCTTAAGTACAACTTAGGGAGAATTATGAAAAAATGGATGCATGTATGGGTCTTGGCCACACTTGGCCATGTTAGGTACACAAGTACAAATTCAATCTCTCGTAAATAGAGAAAATGAGAAAACCTAATGGAACAAAACTCATCCTCAAAAGAGAGAAAATACAAGAAAGTGAAACAACGAAGGACTTAATATGACCCCCCAAGGACTATTTTTATGCCCAATATATAATCAATGATCCCCAAATAAGGGAAAAATAGAGGCTATATAGCCCCCCATAATGTGTAATATCATGTAGTAATGGTAGATACTTGAAGACAAAAGACAATCCAATACCTATAAACAAAATTCCTTCATTTGGGAAGAAACAAAACCAAGTATAAATATAGGAAAGCTTCCCATTCCAAATAGGAATTAGTAGGAAGAAAACTCAAGATGTATGAATTCTTTGAAATACGCTCAAGTGTCCCCATATTGATGTTAAAAGTTGTCACTACCAAGTTAGGTGTTCTAGGACACACTAATGAAGATGACAATCCAAAAGCCAGTGGAGATGAATGAAGAATAGGATTCAAAGACACAAATATCTTATCTAAAGACAAATATACCTTATCCAAATGTTGCTAAAAAAACTCCAATCTAATGCTAAATGGTGAAAAATACTAATAAGATGAATCAAGTACCATGCAACATTCAATTATAGCAACTGTAAGGCCCAACTCTACTTGAACGGTTATAATTTGGTGTGATAATGAAATGTTATAGTTTCAAACAATTATTTTTGAGATATGGACTTTATGATAGAATTAATTCACAATTGTTAAGGTGGCTACTTCAATACCCTGATTAATATACTATTTAATAATAATCTTGTTAGGGTATCTAGTGATAGAATTATAGCATCCATTAGCTTGTATCATGTGACCTTTTTATGTATATAGTAATCATAAAATATTTGACTACAGTTAACAAGTCTTGTACTCATATTTCATAAATTTGGATGCAATGATGACACCACATTACATGAATTAATACATTAAAGTTTGATTGTGGTATGGATTGTAGAGGACATGTCATTCTATATTGTTTATTATTTACGATTATGATTATTTACTTTTGTAAAAAAAAATGAAAATAAAATAAATCTCCTATGCTTGTTATTTTTATTTTTATTTATTGGTGACTTGGTTCTAAGGTGTCCTCTTACCCTAACCAAAGTAGGTTCAATCCTAGTTTGATAATTGATACATTGTATTTGTAAATGATTTTAGACGTTCAATTAATGAATACCTTAAATGTGACTTATCTTAATTATGTACTCAAGTGAATGATGCTCATAGTGTCAAAGTACTCTATGTAGTGAACTTAATTATTGTTATTAATTGATTTAGTAGGAGTAAAGAGATTTGACTAGAATTGATTGAGGTGGGTATGATTTGCTAACAATTTTTATAAATATAAATTACCATTATTATGTTAGTTTAAATATTCTTTATCACATGAGAGGTTAATAGTATCTAGTCTCATTTTGGAAGAAAAAGTGTAAATGATGAAGGTGAGTGTCAATTTGAAAATTTGAGTGGTCTTTGAATAAAATTGCTAGGTTATCAGAATAGGTTGAATTCAAATAATTATGTTCTATAAATTTTAAGAATTGAAATCGTAAAATTTGTCGACATTGAATGACAAGATTTGTGCATTCAAACATTCAAGATCAAGTTATGATTTTCCAAGTGGTGTACACCAAACCAGGTTCAAGGTATGTAAATTTAGTTATTATCAAGTTAATAATGTAATTATGAATATCGAGATTTGGTTATTTATATCACGAAATATTGACAATGATTAAAAGTATGCAGGTATGTAAAAAGATCAATGGGAGGACAAGAGAATTACCAAGACCCTAATTACCCTCACTTTATGTTGTGAAGTAATGTGTTTTGTTTGTGTAAGCTTTGAAATAAACATTATATTCTTGTGTGAACCAAATAATTTGAGTGTTTAAAGTGTATTTGTGTTTTAGTTCCATGGTGAAGAGTTTATGTGTTTTCCTTGGAATCTTAAATGGGGTATAGAAATTTAACATGTATGCAAATTTGTAAGCCATTTTTATTATGTGAAAATGGGAATTTTTGTGTTATTAGGTCATTTGTGAGACCCCAACCCAAATACTTAAGGTTAAGGTACTTGAGGAAAAGGTTAAGATGTGTTTAGGGTTGGTTGAGAGCATGCTTTTTGGAGGGGGGTTCTTGGAAAGGAAAAAAACATTCTTTTTTTCGTATGGATTTTTTTGGGAGAAGAATGGGGATTGAGAAAGAGGATTGGAAGAGGAGAGGGTTGATTCATTTATTTTCATGGTTTTCTTGTCCAATTTGATAGGTAAGTTCTCCTTGTGTTGAAATTTTTTGGTTGTTTTCATTTCATTGTATTGCACTTGTGAGGGTTTTGGTGAGATTGGGTGTGTGAAGCCTTGAGTATCCCTAGTCATACCATGCATGTATAAACATACTCATGTATTAAAATAGCATTCTTCTCACAATTATGATGGTTTTGTCTCCCTTGTAAATGTGGTAATTCATAGGTTGTATTATGGCATGTGTGAGAAGTGTGGTTGTTTTTTCCTTTATGTAAATCATTATTTGACGCCTTGGGAAAATTATCTTGGCTTGAGGGTTGGCTAGAGACATTTATGGATTGATGATGCCAAAAAGGATGGATGGAGCATGTTTTCCTCTTGATTGACTTTGTTCTTTGATTGTTTTTTTAAAATGAATATTTTAAAAGTGGATGTGTACATGTAATGGAAGGAGAAATGAGGTGGATTATACTTTTAGTTTTAGAAAATCATAGATTATGTTGAGAGTGTGAAAATCAAAGGGGCCTGGATAAGTTGTCTTCTAATTTGAAAAATGCATAAAAACATTTCTAATGAGAATTCTATGTGATAGTTATGTTGATGTCAAGTGAGTTTTTCCTACAAAGAAAAAGAGAATGAAAAACATAATTATATACCTAGTCCAACTTAGAAGTAACACCTGTTTGAAAGCTTCTGGGTACAACTATTTTATGTATTTCTACAAACTGTTTGAATGCATTTATGCGTCCCTCATATACTATAATCATGAGAATCTTGGATAAAAAAAATCCTATTCCAATAATTATTACAATGCTCACTTTGCCTATAAAGAAAAAAATAGAAGAGATAAAAAATAAAAATAAATGAACAAATAAATAGACAAGGTTTTGAACACAATTGTCACCATTGGGGTTCTTTGCTTCCTCCTTTAAATAAATACCCATGTTTAACAAATTATAAATAACTTAAGTGCAAAATCTAATTGAGATTAGGTTTCCATGATTAAATTTGTTTTTGGGCCTTCTTTTCCAAAAAAAATTGTGTTTTATAGGCATTTAATGCCCAAGTGCCCTACAAACAAGAGAAAAATTAATATAAATAAATAGCTGAGACCCAATAAAAATAAATAAACTTGAATAGAATAAGATAAACATGATATGTATTAAAGATGATATATATATATATATATATATATATATATATATATATATATATATATATATATATATATATATATATGTATATATATGTATATATGTATATATATGCATATATATATATGTATATATATGTATATATGTATATATATGTATATATATGCATATGTATATGTATATATATGTATATATATGTATATGTATATGTATATGTATATGTATATGTATATGTATATATGCATATGTATATATGCATACATATACATCTACATATATACATATACATATGTATACATATACATACATATATACATATATATACATACATACACACATACATACAAACATACATACATACATATATATATACACATGTACATACATACATATATATACATACATACATACATACATACATACATACATATATATATACACGTATACATACATACATATACATACATACATATATATGCATACATATACATACATACATATACATACATACATATACATACATATACATACATAAATACATATATATATACATACATATACATATATATACATACATATACATATATACATACATACATACATACATACATATACATACATACATATATACATATACATACATACATATATACATATACATACATATAGATACACATATAGATACACACACACACATATATATAAGATTAAAATAGGTTGGACGACCCATGTGGAGGGTGTGGCCCTGCCACAGGGGTATCATGTCCCCCTCTTGGTAGGGATGTCCATGTGGGGGTCGTGGCCACCATAGGAGCAATGCTTGTATGGGCACAACCTTGTGGTGGGTGTAATCCTCCATAGATCACTGTCCCCAAAACAACAACAAAAAATACCTACATATTTTGTTCAAACCCTCAGCTCTGAGGTGTTTTGAAAGAAAAATTAAATAGTAGTAGAAAAAAAGGATAAAAGATACATATACATCTAAATTTTGTTAACAACAACAGCAAATAAAAACAAATATCATGTATTTAACATTCATAAACCATTCTCAAAAGCTTAGCAATCTGGTGGCCATTCCCTAGCGCCCTCAAGCTTGTTCTATGCATGCAATGAGAAGAAAACACAATAAGATAAAAGAAGAGAAATTTAGGTTTAAGTGTGACCGAATTAGGCTTTTCCTAATGTTTCTTTTTTATGGTATTTAGTGTTTTTAGAATATCATTATGATTTTGCTTTCTTTATTTCATAATGTTGATAGTATGATTATTTATTTTTCATTACATATAAAAAAAAATTATTACTACCTCAAGGATATGTCAGTTGTTATATGGATGATTTGGTTAGGATCAATGAATATATAAAAGGCCTCATAATAAATTAGGTAAATAAGAATCATAATTTGATATCTCGCCAATCTTGGTTTAATGATATCATCCACTAATCAAAGAATAAATCATGATATCATAATCACTAATAAGCACGTCATGATTTTTTAACATTATTTTGATTGAAATTATTAATATTAATCATCAATATTAAACAACATAAGACTACATGAAGTAAAAATAATAAATGATAAATATAGAGTCAAAAAAGGTAATTGGTTATAGATGCATAGATTTTTAGTTATAGGATGAATTTAAGACTAGTTAATGTTGCTAGAATATTAAAGTTCATTGATTCCTTCTCTTTAAAAGGTTATAAGAAATTTTACCTTAAATTATGTTTATTTATGTTATTCTTAAGTGTATATATAGTATTACTTGGCGATATTCCTATTTTTTTAAGGTGAAGACATAAATATTACTATAGTTATGATTGTAATTAGCTAAGTAAATATCTTATCTTTGCCACATTAGTAAATTTTAAAAAAAGTTAGAAATAAAGCTCCAAATGTATTTCAATTCTTATTTAGGTCATTTACACAACATTGTCAACCTTGCCTTAATTATTCTAGTATTTCAAACTACTCATATAATTCTTAATTTTAGAAAAGGGGTTAAGAAAAGGAAGTTTCCTCAAGTATCCTATAGTTTTCCTATCCAACCATATTATCACCAAGAATTTTATATGGGTGTAGCTCTAATTACTTGTGTCATTATAGGAATCAATTTAACAATCACATGGGCATGCATCATAGTATAGTGTTGTAGTGAAGTTTCTCTTGGTGAAAGAACATTTTTTCCACTTGAATGGTTGACCTTGAGTAACATTCTAAGAATTACAATAACCATGGATGTATGGTGCTCACCATAGGGGAGATAATTAGACCAATGAGAATCTTGTATTTATCTAGAAGGTATCTACATGAATGATGACTGAGTCAGATATGACTCATGAATATTTGCAAAAATTGTCATTGTAGAAGCATATGTAGGTAAAGAAAGAACAAGAGGATCTGAATGTGCCCTCATAACATCTAAAGAAGAATCAACATCATCATAAAGAAGATTAATATAATCAATAGTGTCTCCCAATTATGAAATGTGGTACTCTACAAATAAACCTCAATAATTGGTCCTTAGTTTCCCAACTTGAATATAGGTTTTATGGATATGCTTCCCAGGTTTGACACCCCTGACACCTATAAGACTATCTTGCCTTAGGGATTTGGAGTCCACAACTTAGATCACCAAATGTTGATACCCGAAATTTTCCTAGCCCATGACTAACATTTTAACACTAATTATTATCTTTCCCTAATGATTAAACAATGTCTAATTATCATGTTTCCCTAATGGTTAAATAATATTTAATTATTATCTAATGTCATATTTCCACTATTAATTAAATGACTTTATGTTATTTAATTAATTCACTTTATCATTAATCTTCCTGATTAATTAAATAAATCTTATTTATTTAATTACATCTGTAATTATCTTATCCATTTGAATTAATTAAATAATTATTATTAGTTATTCAAATTGACTCTGACATTGAAATCACTGATGAAGCCAACACCCCTCGTAGATCTCATAGACTGGTCCTTAAGCAGGACAAGGTGGGAAGTCTTAAGGAGGCCTCAGATTCGAATAATGAGAATGGGAGTGACAGTGAAAGCCTGAAGAAAAAGGTGGCAGGTGGGGATGACCAGTCTGTCTCGGTGAATAGCACGTCCCATGTGTCTGAAAGCCTGAAGAAGGGCCCTACCAGTGCCAATGTGATGGAAATTAATCCTCGGGTCTCTATTACAGATAAGGGAAAAGCCTCCTTGCAGGAAAATCCCAATGAAAAAGAGTTGGCCTAGGAAGAAGTTGGCAAGCTAAAAGGGAGAATGGAGAGACTGGAAAGAAAGGTTCATGAGGTGTTGCACTTTGCCCTGAAGGTCATGCACAGGTCAGCTACCAGTCTATGCTTGCTATAGAAGGACAAGTTTGCGGTTGATGGCGAAGATGATGCTGGTTTTAAGGAGTTGCTTGAGTTCCTCACAGTGGATTGGGCGACTGCTATCCAGGATAAACCTTGCAGGGAGGAAAAAAATTAGGCCTTTGGGTCTATTTGTTTTTATCAATTTCTCTATGACTATTTTTTTGTTAATGTTGTTTTTCTAGTTTGACCCCTGGGGGTCTTTGGACTCGTTTACTATGTATCATGCTTGCATGATGGACTATGCTTATTTACTGTTGTTTTTTGGTTTTTGATATGACTTGTTGTGGGTGATGGCGCAGTGTTCTTTGTTGTCACTATGTTGTTAATGTGCTTACTTGGATGGCCTTTGGTGCCTTGTTATGATGGGACAACACCCTTGATTTTGTTGCTTTTTATATCAAAAACATTCACCCACTTTCTAAATTAAATAATTACTTTAATTATTTAATTATCCTATTTTATCTCAACATTATCCACTTCCTCAACAATAAATAAAACATTTTATTTATTTATCTAATTCCCACTTGCACATTCCTCAAATAATTAATTCATATAATTAATTATTATCTCAATGCATTCTTACTTTGTTCACAATGAACACTCTCTTCCAATTGACTAGATAATCAGTGTTAGTCCATTGATCAATCAAGTCAGTCAATTCTATAAAAGCAACCCTCATTCCTCTTTGAAGGCTAACCAAAAATCTTTGGCATTTTTTGTACTTTGATCTTATTCATTCACATTGAGCTTAAAGTGAAGTAGTGCATACATAATTGAGAGCAAAGCAAGACAAAGGTGAATAATGGAGGTAAATCATGTTTGACACATTGGAAGGTAACTACATAGCTTTATTATTCTAATTTTATTGTGCTAATTATACTCCATTGATTGAATTGGATTGATTTTTGGTATTGAATTATAGTTTAGTGGTTATTATATATAGTTCTTTACCTTTTATATGATTAAATCCCATTTTTTTGGTCAACAAAATGGTGAACCCGACATGAAGCTAATTGTGTTTTTTGTGAATTTTTGACACACAAGAACAATGATGCATCTGAGGCAAACAACACCAAAATAGTTAGAAATAGCACCACATCTAATTGTTATTATTTTTTATGTTATTTTCTGCTAATTTCTATTGTTTTATCAATTACACAAGTCTAACAAAAGTTTTTTTATAATCTAACACTTGAATTTATCTTTCTAGGTTAGTGATTCCTTTATTTTTTATCAAATTGTGCATCTATAGGTTCTATCACACAGTCAAATTACAATGCCACAATTGTTAGAAATAGCACTGCATTCATTTGACAAATCACCACAATCATCAAATTGAGAGCCACAAATATGCACCACAACTAACAAAACCATGCACCACATCTGTTATGACAGAGCACCGTAACTATTTGGAAGGTAATTTTGAAGTTTCAGTTTCTGATTTTTAATTCACCATCTAATTTTAGTAGGTTAGGCTTTGAGTTGCTAATCATCCATGTCAGAATTATGGAATTCACTGGGAAAATAGGAAAACTTTGAAATTACTAACTCTATTTTATTGTAGATTTCCTTTCAAAGATACAATCTAAACATGCTAATAGTTTGATGCAGGTTCGATTGATGAAGATATCTATAAAAGCTTCGTATCTTACATTTTTCTAGTTTATAAAACTTCATTTGGGCTTAAAATAAAACAAGTGTCTTATTTTTTTGGTGAATCAGTAATAAAGTATGTTCTTCCCTTGCACCTAACATGATTTGGGTATCAAAAAAGTTATTTCTTCACAAGTCCTATTGTATGTACTCCTAAGGAGTGGTGCCACTGTATGTTCTCCCCTAGCGACTCCTAAGACTGGTCTTGGGGACCAAAAGGTGCACCATGTCATCCATTTATTTTAGTAGGAGGCCTATATGGGGACCTCATCACACCAGGGTTCAATCTCAAGCTCAATCCAATCATGACATGTTTGGCATTCCTTTGTGGTCCCAGGTGATTCCAAACATAAGAAGATGAGATTTCAATCTCACATTTGTATGTGTGTTGGTGTTTACAGAGTACATCCACTAAGAACCTTGTTATCTAGAAACCTAAAGTCCTTTTTGGCCATCAGTTTATATTGGTGCAATGCGATAGCATCATCATGTGAAGTTACTCGCTATGTGTCGACCCTTGTTGAGGCGACATTAATCCCCTGCAAGGAACTTTTCCTTCCAGGGTAAGAGGTGTTAAGGTGGTACATGACCTTAGCATACTCTAGTCGTCCATTCAAGTGGAAGGTATTCTAGAGTGGGCCTAATATAAATTGATAAACCCAATCTACCCACTAGATAGGCTATGTATCTATGATTTATTTTACTGTCAAGACCAATGAAACCAATTAGCGTGATCTTATGGATTAAGACACATTAAATTTATCCTTGTCACCAAAAGTCAAAGTCACAACTATTCTTATCTATAATATATTTTTTTTGTGTTTTTATAAGTGTCTCAAGTTGAAAACTAAAAAACTCACAGTCGTAGAGTCACTTAGGAAATTGTTTTTCAAACCAAAGCTAGTGCACCACAATTGTTAACCTATGTGTGTTTCTGCAACCAAAAAATTATGTGATACATTTCTTAATTTTTGTGACGTGTCTATCTCTATCAGAAAACCATAACTATTTATGTCTACAACACAATTTTCATAAACATAACTGTATTTGTGTCAGATAACTTAGTAGAGTTAGAAAACTATAATTTTTTAATTTAGAAATGCATCTGTGTTTGTATCATAATTTTTGAATTTTGCAACACATCAGTTGTAGTTTGCAATGCAATTATCTATTTATGTACTGCATTTTTCAGTCTTTGTACCATATATGTCATATTATCTATCGCATCTAGTACACAGATAAATTAGAGTCTATTTTGAAATGTACATAACACTAATATTCTTTTACATAAAATCTAGTATCAGAACAAAGTCTTTTTCTTGCTTTTACCCTACATAAATTGTAAGCAAACTTTCTAGTTTTACCTAGATTTAAACTTGCATCCTTAGTGTCATCTCAACTCTTAGAATTTCATCTTAGTGTCTTGAAATCAAAAAATAAAGTAAATTTAGCGATCAGTCTAGAGTCATCTCTTGAAAGTATTGAAACCTCATATTTTCCAAAATTTGTCTCACCAACAAAGTAGGGTTTTAACTCATAATTCTAGTTGAAATTTGACTTTTTATCAATCACCATCATATTTCCTTCTTTGAGGTTTAGTAATTTTCATTAGATTGTGTTAGTCCTTTGAATATTTTTCAAGTGCTCTCCTTTTAAGGTCAAAAGTTAGAAAATCTAGGGTCTTTGCATTTGCAAAATCTTTTCAAAAAATTCAAAAATATAGATTAATACTAGTTTTACAATCTTTCCAAAAAATTAAAATATAGATTAAACTTCATACTCGTCTTGCATTCATCCAAAAATGCCAAAAAACCAAAAAAAAATTGAAAAATATAAAATCCATCCAAACCATCACATTGTCCATCCTAATCCAAGTTCATAACCATGTCTTCATTTTACCTTGATATTCTTTGTAGTCAAACTAAAAACCTCATGAGCATGTTCACTCCATACCAACAAACCATGATCTCTAGTCATCCATCCATCTACCCCTCATACCAAAAACTTACAAGCTCTAGTCACCCATCCATCTCTCATTCATACCAACAACCCCAAACATTCCAACCTACTTACCAACAACCGATAAGCTCCAGTCATCCATTCATCTATCCTCAATATCAACAACCAATTAACACAATCTATAACATTATCCCTTCATCAACATCCATTAGTCATCCTTATCCTAACCTTGACGGGGGAAACCAATCTTCCATCCAAATCATTCCTCAACACTAAACCATATCGTAAATCCCTATCTCCCATGCATATCCTAAATTGTCATCCGCATCACCAAACCAACAAAGTATTATAGTCTCTACATCCTATTCTAATCCATCATCTACTAAACCATTGCAATCCACTACATCCCAATCCACAAGTTCATTCCAAAAAAATGCATTTAGAAATGATCTCTAATGACTACTAGCAAAGGGTCTTAGGAAAATCTAATATACAAAAACAAAGTTAGGCAATCCCATCATATGGCTAATCCTAAATTATCCAACCCCCTTCCACCATCATTCCCTCCATCACCTATCAAACTAAATCAAGAGCTTCTTCTCCAAGATCCCAACTCATCCAATAATAATCACATCAATAATATTTGTAGCTCACATGATAAGAAATTAAACATATATCAAGATAATTTTCCCAAGAAAGATCAAAACTAGTTACCTATGTCTAGCAATAGCCACAACATGTACACCTCATTTGACTTCATGATAGGACATCTTCAAAAAGTGTGCCTACATGAAGCCTCCATATCTCCTCCCATTCCTTCATCATTAGAACCTTTGCATTATCAATCCATGTCACCCCCATCAACTGAATCATCAACTAATAACACATTTCAAGGTTTTCCCCAAGGTCTATCCACAATAAATGAACCACTGTTTGATACAAAACTAATCCATAATCTTAAATTTTTATTCCAAATACCATCATGCATCCTATAATCCATCATGCCTACTCTAGATATTCTTGTTCAAAATCCATTACCACCATGCCTGCATATTGAGACTACCCAAGAGTCCTTGATTCCTACCACATTATCCAAACTTGATCTATGTCAAGAACACTATCCAAAGCATCAAGTAGAATTCCCTAAAACTAATCAAGATCAAGTTATTCAAATCATTCCATTACATCCTATTCTTGATCAAGAGCCCATTATCCATTTTCATGATTCCAAAATCGAAGTTGATCCTATCCATATACAAATAACCTCTACTTCCATATAGACACTTTCTTCCATTGGAAACACAAATGATCTCTCCCTTGTTCAACTAGAACAAGAATCTTTCCCTCTACATATTTAAAAAGAATGAAGTTATAGTTGAATTCACAAAAATCCATGAAAGTATCTCATAAAATGTTGAAGAAACAAGCATAAGGATGGAGAAAGCACCATTATCCTATCAACTCAGAACACTCACATTTGTTAGAGCAATCCTTCTTGCTGAAGAGAAGATAAACACCATTGATGATTCCCAACAGTACAAAGAAGAGTTAGCATCTTGTTATCAAAACAATAAATATCTTATTGCAAACAGGATCTGTCAAAGAATGCAGCATAAAGGAAAAGGATTAGACCTACATGAACAGGGTATTTTGGAACCAATAATTTTTTTTGATAACCCTAAATATCAAGGGCTTAGTTATTCATCAATTGATAAATTTAAGAATGTTAGTGGTACCTCTACAATACTAGGGGCAACTGCATCTAATGTAAATATTGAAATAGGTGTTATGAATAGTCCTTATCATAAGGTTGCTTCCAAAACTCCACCCATACACATGATGGACCATCATTCCCTTATTCTTCCATCCAATAAAAGGGACCAAAAAAAGAAAAAAATTCTTTATATTTAAGAAAAAGACCAGAGTCAAACCATTGAAGCTAAGAAATATAAAAGTCAAAGTGGACACATAAATTCAAAATGGATCTCAAAGAAAATTGGATCATGTAAAGCATCCAATCAACATCCAAATACAAATCCAATAGTAAATGAAACTATTGAGCCACATCAAAAAATGCCTTCAAACTATCAAAAGTGTCCACCTCCTTTAAAGAAGACTTTAATACCAACACATGAAGTGTCTAAAATTGTTGGTCCCAAACAAACTCAAAATTCTATATCCGCATTCCATTGTTCACCATCTCAAGTTTGGAGAATAAAACTTATCCATAGTCCAAACTATTGAATAATTCATCTCCATCTCATATTCTCCATCATAATCCAACATCTCACCTAATCCAAAAATCCTAAATCCCATATCCATTGTGTCATGGCAACAACACTTTATCATAAGGACTCTAATGGCACTCTATAATGATGTGCACATTTAGATAAAGCCAACTCTAGTATCAAATGGGATCATAATACATTCAAAGTCTATACAAAAGTGCTCTTATCTCAATAAAGCAACTCCTCAAGGTAAGATATTATTAGCACACTATGACAACAACACATACATTAACACCACCAAGTGGTCCAACATGATCAACGATCATTCAAAAATCAAAAATATAAAAAAATAAAAATAAAGAAAAAATAATATGTCCAATAGTGAAAACCATTCTTATGGCACTTTGGGCAAGTACCATGATGAAAACCTTGTAAACAGGCATCATGTGTAACAATCAAGCATCTATGTGCACCATTCTAGTTGGGAACAACTTTTCTTATACATAATAAATCCAACATCCTAGCCATTCCATCCATAATAAATCCATGATCCATCTATTCCACTTGCATCCATCTTCCCTATTCATCTTGATCTTGATATTTAGACTAGGGGCATATACTTAAAAAAAAATGCTTTTGGAAAATTTTGACATGGTCATTTTCCTTTGACCATATACTGTCCTATGTCATACACTCACTTACATAGCACTACCCAAACATCTCACTTGGTTCAAACGTGTTATCCTATTATGAGAGAGTCCTTGGAAGTAAAATCCTTTATTATATCACACTAGTTTAGGCCTCCACTCATAGTGTCCCATACATCTCTAGCCACTAGGGGCAAGTACTTACATCTTGATATAGAATAAATCTTGATCTATGTATTCTAACTCACATTGTGATCTAGGTATCATCCAAACAATCCATATCAGTTACATCTTGCTAATACTTCAATGTGGTATCAAAACATTTAGCAAAATTTTGTTCCTAGCCTAGCTAAAAATCTTGATCAATCTTATCCGACCAATCAACCATCATCTTGGGATGTATCCTTCCCAATCATCATGTTGTTCCTATCTTGACTACACTATCCTTGCATTGTTGTGTATCCTCAACAATGTTATCACTATCGGTAATCACTCAATCAGATCAATCAATTTTAGCTTGGCTAGCAACAAGATCTCAAAAGGTCTTTGGTATCCACACATTGATATCTCTTCATCATTCATCCATATCATCATCATTAAAAATCCAAACATATCAAATATTTTACAAAATCCAAAAATATTCAAATTTCCAAAAATCCAAAAACATTCAAAAATTTCCAAAAGGTCTAAAAAATATAGTCTCATATACCATATCCATAATAAATTGTCCTTTGTCAAGGATGAAACTTTGATAAAACACAAACAAAATGTTATGTAGAAAACTAAGCTTAAAGAATCATGAAACAACAGACAAACTATCAAACTAGCCTACAACCTGGCCAATTAATTGCCTACATATCTCAACAAATCTACCTATCTTTATCAGCTATCAGTTATCTTATACAGGTTGTTACATCCTTGAAACCATACCAGTCATCTTATATGAGGTGTTTCATTCCTAAAACCAAACATAATCCTATCAAAACACACTCATCTTTGGCAAGAATATCTAAATGGTTGTTGACTCGTCTAGTCTAGTTAGTCTTATATTTTTATCTAATTTATCTTATGTCATGGTCTTATACTACTCAAGGATATCTACAAGTGATTAGAGGAGCGATGATGGATCATTACATCTTTTCTGGTGATTTATGTTTACGATTGATAATATGAATGGGGAAACTAAGTTCCATGTGTGTGATTGAGCTTCCATTTGACATAATCAAAACATCCTATGCAATTCAAAGGCCAGTTAACACATTCTTGCATCAGGATTAACATGCTTTATGGTTACTTCCTCACATATTCCAACAAGGTTCCACTGTTACTAGTATGAATCTGGGAAATCCTTGTCTAATGTGTCTAAATCTTTGACAATGGATATTAACGTCACCAAGGTTTGTCTCAACTTGGTGTACACATATCCACTTGTCCATATATGCATATCTTTAGGAAAACATAAACAAAATCCAACATTGCAACTCATGCAAGTTGGTGTGCATACATCCGCTTGTCACATAATAAAACTCTCTATGAAAATAAAATGTGCACTATTGAAAGCTTAAATATATCAATCATACATCAATCTTGATTTGGATGGATGGTCTATCAAACCATTCTTCACTTCTTACTAGCCTTTTCTTCTAGTTAACATTTCTTCTGTAGTGCCCCTCCACGAATGGCCCTTTCATGATGCTGGATTAATGTCGACATGGGATTGTTTGATTGTTGTTGAATTAAATAAATATATATGTCGATTTTGGTTAATTAATTTATTAAATTAAATCATTAAGTTATAAAGTATTTCGAAAAATAAAATATAAAGATATTAAATATTAATGTTGAGTTTTAATAATTAAAAAATGTGGTAAAATATAATAATATAAAATAAAATATTATTGTTTCGGAATTTTGTAGTTATTAATCACTTAAAATATTATAAAAAAACGTGGGTGGTAGGGTGGGCTCCCCCCCGCCCCTCATTTGGTCACCTAGCAAGCCATCCCAGGGTGGACATGAGGTGGTTGGGTCGGACATGGTGCTCGTGGATGTGGCATTGCCATGTCACCCCAAGTCTTCTTCAAATAGCCGAAGGAAGGAGATGGGGTTTATTTTAAGTTTGTCGCTCTTGAAAATAGCAAAAACCTTGGTGTAGGACAGGGGGAATGTATGGCACAAAATTCAAAGCGCCATTAGCATGACACGTAGGGCACGACAATCATGGAAAAGAATGTTGAAGGACCGAGTGGCAACTCACTTCACACAAAGTGATAGTTGTATGTAGTCGGAAGGACAGAGGCCGTAGAATATTTTCATGGCAAGGATGTTATGCTAGCTCCGCCATTATGCAGACTCGTGTGCGGAGGCCCGGCTGAACATCTCACGGGTTTATTAAATGAACTAATGAAGTCATTTTTAAAGTATGGTCTTCAAAATCTAGTATTGTCTTTTGTTTCTGTGCAGGGAATGACTGGCAAAAGCTCTGCAAATGGTGAGGACGACGAAGTCGAAATTCATCATCCATATTTCGGTGGAAGGGTTGGAAAGTTTTGGTGTCGACACACCAGTCTCTTTGGTGGCCACAAAGAGGCAGATAGCCTTTCGGGAAGTTACGAACCAGAGGTTGAAGAGAATTCTGCTCGAGGATGATTTGGTGTCAATAGTTGCTGTCAAAATGGTCCTAGGCAAAGAACACTTGGAAAGAAAGGAATATGCTAGAGATAACGCTCATATCTCCTCTCGGTTTTTGGCAGTGCTTTTGGACCTGGACACCCCGAAGGCGGACACCCCGAAGGCGGAGGCTAAGGAGATGATGGTGCGACTGTTTCATGATGACTTGTTTGGAGGTCTTGAGAAGACATTAAAGGCGGCCTTCATAGGCAAAGGTATTCCGCGCCCTACAGACTTGGATCTCCTATGGGAAACGGATGATGCTGTTAAAGTCTTCCCCTTCATCTTAGACATCAAAGGGATAGCACTGTCGAGGCACAAAAAGTTAGCAGATGTGGCTATGGATTTCTTGAAGAGAAAGCTGAAGCTTGTGTCGGAGGAGGGGCTGGAGTGGCTGGAAGATTTCATAAGGTTTGCAGAAATAAACGGTTTCATGTGAGGCTCAGCCTCTGTGGTTGAAGTTTTTTCAAGTTTTAATATTTAGCTTGTCAAACTTTGGTTGGAATTTTAGTATTAGTGGCTCGTTAATTTTGTTATAAGCTGGATAAGGCTCGGCCTTCGACCTAAATATTTTGTATCAATGCTTTTAGTGGTTCGTTCTTTGATGCTTGCAATGGGACTGTAAATGTTTAAAGATGAAATTTTGTCCCGGCTGGGAATGTTTTTTGTTCGGCTTGGAGTCCAAGATGGACCTTTTATCCCTGCTTAGTAGATGTTTGTACACTTCTATAAAATCAATATAAAAACCACCTTGTGTATCCAAAAAAAAAATTTATAAAAAGATAGAAAAATCCTTCTTGAAGCACATGCATAGTTTTGAACTAATTGTCAAAATGAATCTTGTCGTTTTGTGAGAGTTTTATTTGATTTTGTTTCTAAAACAAAACAACTTTCCTCCTTGGTTAATGATTATCGTTTGTTTTGAGGGGAGGATGGGTTTTTGGGGATTATTGTTTCTTTCAAAATCAACATCCTCCTTCCTAAAATGTTTTTTTTTACCTTTGAGAATTTGTTATGGGGTTTTGTCAAGGGTCTTGATGGAGTAGCAAGCTAGAGGCGCCGAGATGGTCCGACTCCAATCTATAAGATGATCATTCTCAAGAGGAGACCACAAAGCAAAGTCAACATGCAATCCTTCATATGGTACAGTTTTGAAACTAGAACAAGTACTTGATTTCCCCATATTCTGACTATTCCATACACTACTTTTCCACATTTTGTAGACATATTTTCCAATTCATTTCAACCATAAAATTTGATAAAAATTTACCTTCTTTACCCTATTCAAAATAGACCTTGAGGATCACTGCCAAATGCATTCTCTCTGAAGTTTCAAAAGACTTTTCAATAATGTCTTACTTTGCTAATATCCTGTGTTAAATCTCCCATTTGGGCAAGTAAGGAGGATGCAGCCAACTCTATGAAGGCTGGCATGGCTAGGGAGGAGCTTCTAAAGCCTCTTCTAACACTTATATTCATGCTTGTTCTGCAATCTTTGCATAATAGGTGATGACATATATTCTAGTCATTATGTCAAACATTTCACATGTATTGTCTAGGCTTCCATAGATTGCATGCATGTTTTCTCGAGCACTTGTAATTGTAGATACTGCAAGCATCACATTCCATGGGACTGCATTTCTTTGAGGTGTTGAGTCGAACAGTTTATGTGCCTTTGTCTCTGTTTCATCAATCTACATATATGTCTGCAAGGGATATTATAACTTCAACACCTGACATAAAACCATCTTGTTGTGCTTTGATGCATTTTGTCAAACAACTAAACGTGCTTTGTTTGTGTTCCCATGTTCTGCATGCATTTCTTGCAACCAAGGCATCGCATGAGATGACATTTCTTTGAGACATTTTGTCCACATTTCACATACCTTGTCCATGCTCTCACATTTTGGGTCTTTGTCTGCTAGTGCACAATCCTGGCATCTCCCTTTTCCTACGCCTTTCTTGGAGAAATTTAGTGTTTCTACCATGCTAATCGGCCTACATGGAAAACTAATCCCTAGGCTGGCTCGCACGACCCTCCACTTTTATCGCAAATCTTAAGTCTTCCAATATTTATGTAATGCAATAAGGGTTAGTGAAGTGTGAAGCATGCACAACCATTCTCCTCTCCCAGCCATGCACTTTCCTTTGTCTTCTTAGCCTTAGTCGGTAAAAATTTTCTCAGCATATCAGAGATATGAGTCTTAGTTTCATACGTGCCCTGTCTTTGCTTCTTCATATATATTGCTTGTGAACCGATCATGATGGAAAAATGAATGAATGAAAGATTTTAATGACGTCCACGAGACTAAACAGTCTATGGGACCGAGACAAAATAGGCCTAATTTGTCTTCATGCTTTTTTCCAAGTCGAATCTCCTGCCATTAATTTTGACCAGAAGGCTAGCCATTTGATTAATCTTATCTTCCTCAAATAGTTGGTGCATATTGTCAAATTTCAAACAATTTCCATGTTGAGTGCGGATATCCACGTAAGCAGTGCACTCCATGACGATGTACCATTCCGTTTCCACAACCCCCTTATTGCAAAAAATACAAGTTCTTTCTTCTAAAGTTTCCTTGGGTATCTTCCACCTACCGGTCTCACACCTAAGGTGATGTGATCTCGTCCTCAATTGTGCCACTAACATCCTCACTTTCCCTTTAATAGCTACACCTAAATAGGTTTTGTCACCATGATCTTTTGCCGAATTAAATTCTTTGATGTAATAGGTTTTTTTTCGCCCAATCTGATTTGTCCACATGGCAGTTCTGAATTTTTCAGTCACATAGCTTTTTATTTCACTATTGGTGCTAGGACAGTCATGTAGATTGATGTCCCACTTGTTCATCCACTTGTGGTTTTGTTTCATCCAAGTTTTCTTCCTACGATCTAGCATCTCCTTCATAACCGTTTTAGGCCACTGGTGGTTATCCATGTTTTCAACCTTCTTTTAATAGCTTATCAACCGAATTAGCGCCAATGCTTCCAATGGAAAAGTCCCCGTTTCAGCTAAAAGAATTTCATATGGGACTGTGGTTTTAACTTTGAGACTGCTTGTTATTAAATGCTTCTGGATTCTTTCTAGTTGTCTCCAACTACAATTTGAAATACTGCTCCCCCAGACTTCACACCCATAAAGTACAACCAGCGTAATAAGCAAACCAAAAAGTGTTTTCTTGGTTTTCCAATCCCAAAGCTTGACTTTTCTACACCTATTTTGTAGAAGGTAAGAGGCTTTCCAACCTCCCTGTATCCTTTTCATACGACACGTCTCCCAACTAAGCTTATAATGAAAGTCAATCCCAAGATACTTGTATTCTTTCACAATTTCAAGCGGGCTGCCTTCAAAAAGAAAGGTATTCTGCTTATCTTTTCTAATCAATGAGAAAATCATGATTTTGGTCTTGGTGATATTCGCTTGCATCCCAACCTCGTGACAAAAGAGTTCAAGAGCTTTCAAATGTTCTCTTAACCCATGAGCTATTTTTGAAATTAGGATAAGATCATTAGCATATAAAAGTAGCTTCACCACATAACCTGCCAATTGAATACCGTCCCCATCCGTCTTGCTTAACCAAGCTTCCAACTTATCAATGTATAGCCCAAAAAGCGTGGGAGATAGAGGGAAGCCCTGTTTAACTCCAATGTCGCTACCAAAACATTCTGACATACCTTCACTTGTTCTGATTTTAGCTCTAACCTTCTCATACAATCTATGAGTAGCTGCTCTATACACGTTTGGGATGCCCAATTCCTCCATTCTATTCCATAGTTTGTCTCTAGGTACCGTGTCAAAAGCTTTCTTGAAGTCTACAAAACAGCAGTAAGCTTCCTCATCTTGAGTGTTCCAATTTTTTTCAATCAAATGTCTTTGTAATTCGATACTCTATAGGCATGTATAGGCTTGTGGTGTACATTTAGTATCGTCAATATTCTTCTAAATCTTGGTTGCCTCTGATATTTGGGGGTTCAATTTTATTTGACCTTTACAAATGATAAATCTGGTTTTAAATATCTATATATAAACATATTTAGGTGTGATTTTGTGTATTCATAAGTATTCTCTCTCATAGATCTGAGTTGCAAATATATATAACAGTAGATTGAAACTGTATATATATATTGTAGACACGTAAAATGTACATACACTCGATCTTGATCTACTAACATCGCTTCATCCTGAATTATCCCTCTATCTAACCATTTAATCAAATAGCCTTATTTGATTAAAGTCATCATAATTCCCCTTTTAATTAAATAAATCCCTCGATTTAATTAAATCATTGTCTCTATGTAATTAGCTAGGTCATTTCATCTCCCTATCTTTGTTTAATTAAATAATCCATATTATTTGATTAAATCTCTAGAATTCATCTAATTAAATTAAATAAATCAAACATTTATCTAATTTAATCTAACATCACCCCTTTGGTTAAATAAATCAAAATATATATTTAACTAGGTCTAAATCATTCTTTTCTCATTTTGAGTTATTTAAATCCTAAAATCTAAGTCAAAATGGTCAAATCAGCGAATCTCCTTTAAATTAATCAAATCCTGATTAATCTTAGTCTTAATCCTTCAAATCCTCTAGATTTTGCAACTTGTACATGAAAATAGCATTTTAATTCATTTATTAAATTCATCATTTTCCATCAACATGGCATCTTTGAGGAATATTCCTTCAAGTTTGAATTCAAAAACAAGTTGACATGTACATCCAACAAAGCATTTATGAGCTCTTACATGTCTTTTGCAAAGGTCAAACTCAACATTTAACTCTCAAATTCAAATTTGAATCTCCCCCTCTTTGGCACATTAACCAAAACTTGCACATCTTCCATCCATTCACATGTTGACAAGTGGCATCTTGCCATTGGATGAATGTTAGTCCCACATTGCTTTATTTTGGACATTCATCCATCTTGGCATTCTATAAATAAAGAGCTCATATCCTCATTTGATCATCCACAATTTGAGTAAACTTACTATGCTCAAATCATTAGCAAATTCTATCCACTACCATTGAGTTCATGGCTAGGTTATGTAGATTTTATCTTGGAGCATTCATCAATCTTCATCAAAGTGGATCACTCTTCATCATCAATCAACAAAGCTTACAAAGGAGTTGGGAAAGGGCCAATTTCCACATCAAATTGGCACCAACTCCCCCATAAGATTAAGAGTTTGCATATTCTCAATAGGATTTAGCTTATTTTTATCTTCTTTCATTGTGTTCTTGTTTTATTTCTATTTTGAATATGGTTAAATGGATTTTATGGGGAATCTTGGTCTTAACTGGCATTTCGATCTTTTAATATGTTTGTTTGTTGTGTTTTACAGGTCTTAGGATCTTGGTTCATACATTTGGCGCTAGAAGGAGGGATTGAATTACAAATCTAACACGTTTCTTTTTAAATTTTGCTATTTTTTGATAGTTTTGTTCATTAATCCCTGTTTTAGCGCTTCTACGCATTGTTTCGACACTTTTGTGCATTCTTTTAGCGCTTTTGTACACTGTTTCGGCGCTTTTTCACATCTTTTAGCGCTTCTACACAAATTTTTAGCGTTTTTTCACATCTTTTAGCGCTTCTACACATTCTTTTAGCGCATATGAGCACTGTTTTAGCGCTTTTAGAGTTAGTTTTAAAATGACCATAACTTGGTCACACGAAGGTCTTTTTTGACACTTTTTTTTTTGAAATGGGGTAGAATTTCATAAGACATCCAATGGTATAGGTGTTTCTTAACTATTAATGAGTTAAAATTTTGAAATTTACATCTAAATTCAAAACACATTATAACTTGGCCTAAGTTTTAGGGTTTTTATGGTTAATGATTCATCTAACCCCTATATACTTTTGTTTCTTGATCTCATCCAACGTTTTGAGCACTTTTTTAGGTTAGGAAATCAAAAAGGGGAGGAGGAAGCAAAAGCAAAACTTCTTATGACATCATTTCTCTATTGTATCAAGTGTCTTTAGACACTCTTGGAAGCAATTATAATTCCAAGTTTAAGGATTTTATCACTTCAAGCTTTTGGGATTCAATAGATTTCAATTTGGGCTCTAAAAATAACAAGACAAAAGGCTTAAAATGAACATTAGGACTACAACTTACTAGAGTTTGTTTTTTTTTGTTAATAATTGAACAAAACAACTCTCATTTGTACTTTGGTGCTTTAAAATGAATTCATAATTGCTTTGTGGTTCTAAAATAAACAAGTGCAACTTTTTTCTTCGTGTTGGCTTATTTAAACTAAATTCATTGAAAAAGGATGTATGGGCTTCTCTCACGCTTTATAGCGATCTTGAGAATCAAAAGGCCTTTTTCATGACTTTAGGGTGAGATAAAACAATCACCTCCACACTTCAATTTGGGTTTAAAAATTGAACAAAATCTTGTGCGAGTGTGAATGAATTTATTGCATGTGTTCTCCCTTTGTTTCTAAACAAGGGTTGATCGAACTATGAATAATTTTATTCGCTTTTGTCTATCTTAGAGGGCCTGCCTTGGGGAAAAAGTACTCACCCAAGGGAACGACTCAACCGGTAACACTCTAAAGCCAAGAGTATATCCAATCGGGATATAAATGTGGGTATTGGAGTAAATGCTAATATCACACTGTTGATTCTGACAAGATTGATCTGAAAGGGGACTCTTGCCGTATGGGTCAATCTCCACGAACAAAAATTCCTTACTAAAACCCATGTTCTAGAATTGCCAAAATCCTTAAATCTATTTGTTGGTGCAAGAATGATCGTTCTGAAGCCACCCCACACTTACGGTCTTTTAGTAGAAATGGAAAGCATGCCATGGGAGTTTCATGGGTGTTGATGCTTGGCTACCCTGATTGATGTTGATGAGCCATGGAGGGAGCCAGTGGGGTCAAGCATCTAACCATTCGCTAAAGATAAGCGTAGCTGGACTTGTCCAAGTGGGAATCCAACAAATATTGTCTTTCACATCCATAGGGTTGTACTTATTCTTGGGTTACAAAATGCATTGCTTGATCGAAAACACTTGGAAACAAACACTTAACATCATCATCAAAATTTCAAACCCTTTAGGAGGTAAATACAATTGACCAAATTCATGTGTTATTGCTTGCCCTTGGGATTCACATCCTTAGAGGTTTCTAAACACTTGAACTTACATCTCAATTTACCTACTAAAGATAAACAATAGGTAACCATTGCCTTGATTTCCACATAGCACTTTGTGGGATGAAAAGAAGTTAGGACATTGGACATTTAGTTTGAAAGACTAATCAAGAAAGTGTTTGTGGTAAAAGAAATTCACTAATCAAGATGAAATCAATTGAACCCAACACATGTGCTTGTGTATCTTTTGTCTTATGGTATTTTGAGCAAACATTGATCTTTTGGTTTGAAGGGAAAAGCATGTTCTTCAAAACCTTGGCCTTGTAAAAAAATCCTTCTTAGGTTCATTTAGGATCAAAATCAAACACTTTATCCATTTCAAACATTTATCATTCCATCCCAAAAGCAACTTTAGAGCTTTGGAAACATCATTATAGACTTGGGTAAATCATCAAAATCAAAATCGCCTTGTTTAGTTAGGAGTATGGGAATGCATCCTTTCTCATACCTCTAGTTAAATTAGCACCCCTTTGAACAAGTTCATCCTAAGATCACATCTAACATCTTGGGGTTTACAAGTTCATTATTCAATCAAACCAATCAAAATCAAACCCTAAGTCTAGCATTGATCCAAAGTCCCTAAACGTTCAACACCCATATCATTCACCCCTTTTCATCCTCCATCTCATCATTGGTCCTAAAAACCTTAGAGATCACTTTTACAACAAGGCTAAAACACAAGAGGAGCATGGAATATAAACTTGATCCATACATCATGAGTAATCCAAGTCAATTGAACTTTCAAAGCCTTGCAATTCTGATTGATTATCAACACTCACATTTATACAATATGTACATGGGATCATTATCTCCCGCAAACCTCAATGGTACGACAAATGTGAGTATGCCTAGTCAAAGGTTGGAACACCTTTCTCGATGGTAGATCTAAATCCAAAACTACAAATCTATCAATCAAACAATCAATGCATGATCCTTCAAATGAAAAATGTCATCTCATCAAATCCCAACATTCCAAATGTGAATGTACCAAGTATAACTTTACCAAACATGAATCTGGAAAACTTTGGGATAAATATGTTTGCGAATCATAAAAATGTTGTTCAAAGTCCAAACAAGATGTTAACAACTCCATGTATTAATCCAAGTCAAGGTGACACCATGCAAAATCAAAGTTACCTAAATCAAGGCAATGTGATTCCCAACATCAACAATGTACAATTTCAACCTATAATTCCAAATCTAAACACCATCCCATATCAGAACATTGTCCAAAATCAATTTGTTCATGATCCCATTCAAAAATCATAAGAATGCATCCCAAATATGCTTGAACAAAAACCAAATCAACTATATCAAGGGAGTCAAGATCGAAATCAAGATCAAATTTGGCGAGATCAAATTGCTATACTTACCAAAATAGTTGAGTCATTGCGCCAAGAGACATCTCCACCACCATTACCCATATCAACATCATTCATTGGTTTAGGGCTTCCCCCTTTACCTAGCACCAATCACTCCATCCAAATCAATCCACCTAACACCAATCAAGCCATCACATCAAATCCTTTGAATATACCATCGATATCGCACCAACAGATGGTATCTAATCAAATGACAACATCAATCCCGAAAAATCAAAATATGGTCTCCCAAGGACCTATCACCTCAGTCATTCTGACCATTGCTATCACCTCAATCACTCCAATCACCCCTATCACACCCATCATATCTCAACCCCTCACTACCATGATCACTCTGAGCGTATCTCAATGACTTGTCACTACATCCAACACAATTCTGAATCTGCCACCACTACCACCAAAACCAAATGCAGCAAGACAATATAACATTGCGCTAAAAGCTCACCAAGCCTACCAAAAGGCCATCCAACAATATCTAGCCACGCAACAAGCAACACAAGCTCAACAAGTGCAACAAGCCTCTCACACTGCCCAAGCCTCTCAAGCTACCCAACAAACACAAGCACAAACACGAAAAATGATAACTATTGGGGATAACAATGAACATTCAACCACTGGTAATAGCATTTACAATCTCCCCACCACAATTGCTGAAAGCATTGATCAAGATCTATCCATCAAAGAGCACATTGGAGATGTTTCTATCTCATCCGAAGAAAGAATCAACATAGGTCAAGAGTCACTTTTCAATCATGATCAAAATCCGCCAACGATACCCAATAATGATCCAACTCAAGAAATGTCAACATCACTTGACCCTATGGTCGAAGACATTCACAATCTCTCCACCACAATTGTTCAAGATCTCTCAATTAAGGAGCATATTGAAGATGTGTCTACCCCCTCGGATGATCAACTCACCATACATCAAGAGCCATTTTTTAGTGACCTATTTCAAGGAGTGTTAGTATTATTTGATCCTATTGACATAATGCACGATTCATTGATCAATGATCACAACGAAAATGTCTCTACATCATCTGATGAGTTAGAGGACATATCTCAAGAATTTATTCCAAAGCAAGATCAAAATCTTCCACTAAGGTTTAGCAATGGTCCTTTCCAAGACATGTTGACCCCCTTTGACCTCATGGTTACAGGTACTGAAGGAAATCTAAACTCGACACTTGATCTAAGTCCACTCAAAGATCAAGAGGATATTGAGCTGCTTCCCATTCCTAATGATGACATCCAAGAACCCTTCATAAGCAATCCATCCTTTGAAACTGACCCATGTCAAGAACTTGATCCAAAGCATGTTGAAAGCAACTCTGAAATCATTCAAGATCAATAATTTGTATCTTCAGGATACTACAATAATCTAATGGACACTCTCTTATCTATGCAAGATGATCATATCCATGTAGCACATACTCCTCCATCTACCCATGAGATGCTTTATGTGGATGGACACATGGATGATCTTCATCTGAAACAAGATTTTGTTACACAAAAAGAGCAGATTATTGATTCCTACAGTCAAACTCAATTATCAACATCAGGATTAGATATGTCCCAAATTCAAACTGAGGACATCAGGTATGCGGATATCCAACATTATCCACTCAAGGAAACATGTCAAATAGAACAGGATATTCTAGAGTTAACAGAGCAACAAATTGAACTAACGTCATCTACAGTGGCTATCTATCAGAGCACGCTTATCAAACAAGACATCTCAGAACAATCAAAGAACAAAGGTACTACTTCCACAATATTGGGGGCAACTATGTCTCAAGCAAACGTCAACATAGGGAGCATGAAGAGTCCTTATGATGAAACTAGTGCCAATACTACAACCAGCCACGTCATGAATCTTCATCCACCCATCAACCCATCCACGAATTGGGACCAACTTCGAAGGAAAGATTTGAATCAAAGCAAGAGAAGCTGAGAAGCATAATGGACAAATCAAATACATATGGATACCAAAGAATACAAAGAAAGATTATCCCTGTCAAACTCCATCAGTCAAAGAAACTATGGGGCAAAATAAAAAGGGAAAAGTATCCATCAAAGATGTCCACAAAAGCAAAAGCAGGCTTTTCAAGTGACGTAGAAAGTGTATCAAGCAGTTGGTTCTAATTCCACGCACACTTTCGTATCCACCCATCATTGCTCATTTTCCCAAGTTTGGAGAGTCAAAGGTTTCAAACTGTCAACCAATCCATTTATTATCCCTAAACACACTCCATCCACGCTTCCATGCATGATATCTAGTTCTTACATTGACCATGTATTGGCAGCGACCCTTCATCATAAGGATTTCAAAGGCACTCTATTGCGATGTGCTCACAAAGATAGAGTTAACCTTGGTATCAATAAAGCAAATCAAGAATCCCAAAAGTTGCATTCAAGTGCACGTATCTTAGCAAAGCAACTCCTTCAAGCAGGATATCAATGGCACATTATGACAGGAGTATCTACATCAACAACACCTTGTGATTCAGCATGAGCTTAAAATCTTTCAGAAAAATCAAAAAAATCAAAATATATATAAAAAAAAGGATTGAAAACATTAAAGAAAAAAATTGTCCTCTAATGAAAACCACTATGGTGGCGCTTTGGGCAGGTACCATGATGAAAACCTGGAAAACAGGCGTCATGTGTAGAATAGAGCATCTACGTGCACTAGTTCAGGTGAAAACATCTTATCCCATCCATAATAAATCTAGCATTCCATCCATCTCATCCATAATAAATCCATTCATCCATGAACCATTTATCCAATCCATATTTATCCATCTGCATCCATAGTCCAAATTATCTTGATCTTGGTAAAATTTTGGTGCATACTTTACACTTGCTTACGATAAACATCTTGACATGGGTCATTTTCATTGATCCTATCCTACCCAACATTATCTAAGCCATGAAGCATTGTCCAAATGAGCATTCTTTATTCGAACACCTTATCTTATCGTAGGATAATCCTTGGCATCCTTTGTGTGCTTACCATATCCATCCATCCATACACCTATCCAGGCATCCACCCATGACATTCCATACATTGCTAGACACTGGGGGCAAATATTTACATCTTGCTTCGAGAATAAATCTTGATCTATATCCTCCAACTTATGTGGCGATCGAAACATTGGCAAACATGAAATCAAATTGGTCAAGCATTTGCGATCCAAAATCTGAATCACTAGCCCATGGCATATTTTGATGAGAATACATTCCTTATCAGTCTTCATCTTTTGTCGAACATCAATCCAAGTAATCACTATCAGTTGCATCTAATTTGCACTTCAAACGTCGCATCAAATCATCCAAACATCTTTGGTTCCAAACCAAGCTTCAACAATCCTGATCAATCGAATCCAATCAATCCATAATCTTGGGATATCCTTCTCAATCATTGTGTTGTTTAACATTATCCTTGCATTGTTGTGCATCCTCAACAATGTTATCATCATCAATCCTGATCAATCAATCCTTGCATTGTTGTGCATCCTCAACAATGTTATCATCATCAGTCCTGATCAATCAATCCTAGCATTGTTGTGCATCGCAACAATGTTATCGTCATCAATCTTGATCAATCAAATCCTTGCATTATTGTGTATCCTCAACAATGTTATCATCATTATCAATCCATCGATTTGATCAGTTAACCTTAGCTTGGTTTTAAAAAAAATCCCAAACAGAGTACTGATATCATCACATATCCATATCAAAATCGTCAAAATCATGGAAAAAATCCAAAAACATCCAAAACATATCAAAAATCCAAAAACACTCAAAAAATTAGAAAATGTCAAAAACATGGTATCCGAACTACGTCGTCTCTGAGCTTAAATGTAGGCAAGGCTAATCTTTGATCAGCCCGAGACACAAAATCCAAAAACATTCAAAAAACATCAAAATCCAAAAAATATTCAAATCACATCAAAATCCAAAAACACTCATAAAATCTCAGAAAACCCCAAAACATTCAAAAAAACCAAAAAATCAAAACATTTGTAAAATCTTAAAAATACCAAAAACAGCCTCAAAACATTTCAAAACATCAAAAACATCCAAATATTTGAAAATCCATCCATCTCATTTCACAATCACTCGCAATAATCAATCATCCATAATAAAACATTTGTCACCTTCATCCTTTGGCAACACAAACAGAAACAACCACAACAATCAACAAAATCAAGCTTCAAACGTAAAATCAAAAGCCAACTTCAAACTTTTAAATGCAAAATCAAAATCTTGATCATTTTCAAACATGTCAATCAAATTTATATCTAAAACCTATCAAACAACTTATCAACCCATCATCATCCTATACAATGCATGTCCTAGGATATATCGTTTCAACAATGGACATCACTTTGGATACTTATCCTATCAAAACAAATCCCTTTGGCTAGAGGTATGAAGAACATTGACTTGTTTGTTTACTTGATATTTTCTTTTTTATCTTATTGCGCTCATTCCAATGACCTCTCAATGATGTCCCCAACGAAGGGATTTAGAGAAATAGGAATGGGGCAATGATCATTATCTTTTTATCTGTTGTGCTTGTTAGACGTTCTTGTAATATAACTTGGAAAATAACTACTTTGTTAGGTACGTCCTAGCAAGGTTTTCGTATGTCAAGTGTGAACAAGAATACTCCTATCTGTTTGTTGAGTCAAAGTCCATCACACTAGGTACAACGCCATCCTGATTCTTTATACCCTGATGCATCATACCTACGCGTGTTATCAAACATAAGGTAATTGGCCCTTTGAAAATCCCAACTCCTCGGCAAGTAATCATCATCATCATCATCATCATCATCTCATGTCTTGTTGGAATCTCTTATTTTATTCTATCTCTTGCTTTTTGCACTAACATGGTACCATGACAATTAATCATAAATCATCGATAATGCATCCATCATGTATCCACAAACTGTCAGCATACTTCATAATGAATATCATATCATATAGAAAGCATTAATCATACCACATGCATTCATCCCCATCATTGCATAATATAGATTGGTTATTCTAAACATCTCATAAACCATACATTTATCATCTATTTTCATAATCATCCATGCATCGTCATATCATATCATGTTCAACCATATCATCCATGCATCATTATATCATCCATTACATATAAACATCATAATCATCTCATTTATATCATGAATAATGTAACTGTTATGGTACAAATCAGGATCAAGTGGGTGTAATATATCAAAATAGGCATGAGGCTACCCATGGCTGATGATTGTCTACATCAACAAATCTGTCTACATCAAATATTCGAGTTGAATTGATCTTGAACCTCTTTTTCGAGAGATCGACCCTCAAATCAAACCTCTTCGCCCGAACTCTCGAGGGGGCAATATACCAGCTTAATTCTTTTCACTGGGGCAATAGTGGGGCATCCAAAAAATTAGAGATTTTTTGAACTTTGATCTCAGCAAGATTATTCTTTGAACCAACGCAACAAGTGCATTACTTCAAAGAGGGGCAAAATATAGACACGTAAAATGTACATACACTCAATCTTGATCTACTAACATCGCTTCATCCTGAATTATCCCTCTATCTAACCATTTAATCAAATAGCCTTATTTGATTAAAGTCATCACAATTCCCCTTTTAATTAAATAAATCCCTCTATTTAATTAAATCATTGTCTCTGTGTAATTAGCTAGGTCATTTCATCTCCCTATCTTTGTTTAATTAAATAATCCATATTATTTGATTCAATCTCTAGAATTCATCTAATTAAATTAAATAAATCAAACATTTATCTAATTTAATCTAACATCACCCCTTTGGTTAAATAAATCAAAATATATATTTAACTAGGTCTAAATCATTCTTTTCTCATTTTGAGTTATTTAAATCCTAAAATCTAAGTCAAAATGGTCAAATCAGCGAATCTCCTTTAAATTAATCAAATCCTGATTAATCTTAGTCTTAATCCATCAAATCCTCTAGATTTTGCAACTTGCACATGAAAATAGCATTTTAATTCATTTATTAAATTCATCATTTTCCATCAATATGGCATCTTTGAGGAATATTCCTTCAAGTTTGAATTCAAAAACAAGTTGACATGTACATCCAACAAAGCATTTATGAGCTCTTACATGTCTTTTGCAAAGGTAAAACTCAACATTTAACTCTCAAATTCAAATTTGAATCTCCCCCTCTTTGGCACATTAACCAAAACTTGCACATCTTCCATCCACTCACATGTTGACAAGTGGCATCTTGCCATTGGATGAATGTTAGTCCCACATTGCTTTATTTTGGACATTCATCCATCTTGGCATTCTATAAATAAAGAGCTCATATCCTCATTTGATCATCCACAATTTGAGTAAACTTACTATGCTCAAATCATTAGCAAATTCTATCCACTACCATTGAGTTCATGGCTAGGTTATGTAGATTTTATCTTGGAGCATTCATCAATCTTCATCAAAGTGGATCACTCTTCATCATCAATCAACAAAGCTTACAAAGGAGTTGGGAAAAGGGCCAATTTCCACATCAAATTGGCACCAACTCCCCCATAAGATCAAGAGTTTGCATATTCTCAATAGGATTTAGCTTATTTTTATCTTCTTTCATTGTGTTCTTGTTTTATTTCTATTTTGAATATGGTTAAATGGATTTTATGGGGAATCTTGGTCTTAACTTGCATTTCAATCTTCTAATATGTTTGTTTGTTGTGTTTTGGAGGTCTTAGGATCTTGGTACACACACACACACACACACACATATATATAAAAGTAGATTTATATATACGTATATATATAGGTATGTACATATATTTAGATATATATATATCTAAATATATGTACATACCTATATATATACGTATATATAAATCTGCTTATATATATATATATATATATATTATATAGTATATGTATGCATATGCATTAAAAATACATATGCATATATGTTTATATAATTACATGTATACTTACTAAAGTTGCATCGACAAGATTAATTATGTTAGTAAATAGTTGTCAATGTAGATAAGTTTATTGGAAAATAGAAGTAAAGATTATACATATGAGATAATTGGGAGGCTTGGTTTGAGTAAATGAATTAGATTCTCTTTTAGTTGATATAAAATTATGTTGATTTCTTTATGATTATGTTTATATTGTAAATCCTCCATGTAATCAGTTATGTAGAAAGTACTATGGTATCAAAGGGTTTAATTTGAATAAGGGAAGTGATGGATTTTGTAATTAGATAATTGTCTATGAATTCAATTATTTGATTTGAATTTTTATTCCTTGATTTGGTTCATTTGATTGTGAATGTATTAGGTTTTCTGGTTTAGGAATTAGATCTCATGATTTCATTGGGCAAATGAATTGGAAATATTGAATTGTAAGAGGAAGTAATTTTGGCTTATGGTTAGTCGAATTACGTAGATAAATAATTTGGGAAACTAATTAGGAAGGAAAGGAAATTTGGATTAACTATAATTGTGTAAATAAAGGGTTTATTTAAGAAGTTAATTGGATGATCCTTTTGAAGGTGGTTTTTGGTTTATAATCATGTATCAGATGATTTGTTATTATATGTCGATTTCATGATTATGTTGGTTACTTGAGTGCTTGTTTTAATTAGTTGAGTAAGTTAGTGATTGTGTGAGTGTTCTTTGAAATCTATTACTTTGAATATGTTAGTGGGATTTAAGTATGTTTTGATGGTTCCAAGTTGATGTGTTTTTCCTCTTGAGTAAATATTGATCTGATCGTTGCTCATGTTGATTTATTGGGTGATTTTTTGTATTGAGTTGTGGATTACTATCGTTGCCATGATTTTGGTTTAAGTTTGTAAGTTTGTTGAATAATTCATGATTGGGTTTCATGTGACGAGAAAATTGAGGTCTCCCGTGGATGCTCAAATGGTTGTTTTGCTATTGGTTACTGTGGTTGATTTGGAAATTGAATTGATTATGCCAGTTTTGATTGAGTGGGATGATCTCGTTGAGATGTTGCCACTCGTTATTTTATACTTGTTGGCTCGTAATTTGTGGATTGAAAATAGTTCCTTGAGATCTTGTATTATTGCCACTTCAATGGAGACCAGTGTGTTAGTAAGTTGTTAGTCTTCTAGAGGTTTGAGGGGACTATGGTTTTTACTTGCAAGAGTTGGTATGGGGGTCGGGGATCCGGTAAGGCTACTTGGGTAACCCAGGATGGGGGCTGGAAACCTAGGAGGGTCCGCATCTGGTAATCCATATCAAGCCTGAAGTGTTTACATGAGTTTTTTGTTGTTTCACCTGAAAGTGGGTGGTTTCATGATTTTGTTATTTTGATGATGGTTGATATTTACACTTGGATTATGTTTATGTGGGTTTGAGCCTTTCACTATGGAAATGATTTTATAATGGGGATCTTGTGCAAGGTGGTGCATGCCTCATTTTATGTGCATATTTATATGGTTTTGCTAGTTTTTGCAAGTTGGCATACCCAATTAGTGACTATGAGTCTCTTGTTGCTAGAAGGGGAGTGGATTTCAATGGGAGTCAGTGCACAAAGTGGCGTACAGGTAACTCATTGAGAGTTTCCTTAATCAGTGATAATCTAATAATTAATTAGGGGGTTTGGGTAGTATCTCACTTTAATCCAAATAAGTTAGCCTCACTCATGGCTCAAGTGCTCGCTTAGGCTTGAGATGAGTGGGAAGGCATGGAATGGCAAAGGTCAACTACCTTGTCCTCTTGAAAGGTATGTTGATCCTGCATGAGTGAGAATGGGGGTTGGGGATCGGTTGAGGTTGCCAGGGTTTAACCAAGTAGGGGGCCAGTAACCTATGAAGATCCGCATTGGGTAACCCATGTCGAGCTTATGTGATGAAACTTCACCCTTCAGAAATCTTGTATGTTTGTTGTTCCCCTCTTGTTGTTTATGTACCTTTGGAAGCAAATGTTCCTTGTGTTTATTGTTGCTTTGGTTGTGGAGTCTTGTTAGCCATTGTTCTCTTGACTGTTTTATGTTGTGGGTCCTTCTTGTCATCTCCTAGCATGGGGGGTGGGCCTTAGGGTCCACATGGTCTGGTGGAATGTGCTATGCACCCCATTGGGTCCCCAGCCGAAGATCGAGATGTGTAGAGATTTACCAATTCGTAGTGACTCTAGAGTTGTACCATATTTGGATCCAGTCTTGGTGCTTTGTCTCCATACATATTAGTTGTATTATTCCATGTTATTGTACTATTCCTATTCATGTTGGGAAGTACTATCGTATTGATGTAATTATTGAAACAATGTATCTTATTTTATAAGTGTAATGTATATTGATCCTTATATTACTATGTGTTTATTGCTTCACAATATGCGATCCTTAATGGTGTTGTATCTATGAAAATATTTATATTTAAATTCATAGATGTGATGGATGGTTTTCATTTATATTATGTTATGGATGTTCGTTCGTTGATTATTAATTCTATATAATGGTTAAGTGGAATACTTGTAATTGTTAATCATCATTATGGGAGTTGGGTTATGTAGAGAGGTTTGAAATGTAATGCAGTCATGTTACCCCAAGAGACTTAGTTAGGTGTTATATATATGTATGGTTTCATTACTAGTGTATGTTACTAATAACTCATATTAGTTTACTTTAAAAAAAAAATGTCATAAATGTTAGATGTTTTAGTGTCCTTTGGGGTTTGCATGGCAGGGCGTTACATCTTCTATTAGTCCTTCCACCTAAATGCATCAAATTAGCTTGTCGAAAAATTTGCCAATTTTTTTTAAATTTTTTTTAGAATTTTGCCAAATTTCTCGAGGGGCACCACGTTATCCTACCATCACTGGGGCATACCGAGGCAAGTTTTGAACATGACTTTTTGAATTTTTTTTACACAGCGCTATAAAGACACATTGTATCAAAGAGGAGCAAAACGTAGATAACTAAAATTGTCTTAGCCCGCGACTAGCATTTTAACACTATTTATCATCTTTCCCTAATGACCAAATAATGTTTAATTATTTAATTATTATCTAATGTCATATTTCCACTATTAATTAAATGACTTTATGTTATTTAATTAATTCACTTTATCATTAATTATTTATTTAATTATGTATCTATTTCACTTTATTCTTCCTGATTAATTAAATAAATACTATTTTTTTAATTACGTTTTTAATTATCTTATTCCTCCAAATTAATTAAATAATGTTTATTAGTTATTTAATTAACATTCACCTACTTTCTAAATTAAATAATTATTTTAATTATTTAATTATCCCCTTTTCGAGTTAAATAATTACTTTAATTATTTATTTATCCTATTTTCTCTCAACATTATCCACTTCCTCAACAATAAATAAATAAAATTATTTATTTATATAATTCCCAATTGTACATTCCTCAAATAATTAACTCATATAATTAATTTTTATCTCAATACATTTCTACCTTGTTCATAACGAGCACTCTCTTCCAGTCGACTAGATAATCAATGTCAGCCCACTGATCAATCAAGTCAATTCACTCCCACTTAGTGAGAGTTAACAAAGCAATCAAATCCCTTAACTCTTCAATAAATTCTCCATGAAAATAGTTAACTGAAATCCTGCAACCAGATGCAATTAGTTAACTCGTTCATAAATTCCTTTCAAGGATTCTTCTAGATCTTGATCATCCACCTCTTAATCTTGATTGTCCAATCAAATTAGACAATTCTATAAAAGAAACCCTCACTCCTCTTTGAAGGCTAACCATGAATCTTTGGAATTTTGCATACATTGATCTCATTCATTCACATTGAGCTTAAAGCAAAGTAGTGCATACATAACTAAGAGCAAAGCAAGACAAAGGAGAACAATGGAGGTAAATTATGTTTGACACATTGGAAGGTAATTGCATAGCTTTGTTATTCTAATTTCATTGGGTTAGTTGTACTCCATTGGTTGAATTGGATTGAGTTTTGGTATTGAATTACACTTTAGTGGTTACTGTATCTAGTTCTTTACCTCTTATATGATTAAATCTCAATTTTTTGGTTGACATCAACAACTTGCTTGCCATGGTAGTTATCACACAACATTTAGAAGACTTGGAAGAAGACATGGAATTTAACACACAGGAGGACATAACTCACATGATCATACAAGGTTGCATAGTGGAGTTTTCTCAAGACTCCAATAGAGAATTTTTGTAGCATCCTATTGTCCCTTAGTAAATATTATACCCTAGGGTGAGACATTTTACAAGGATGCTAAATTTCACATGCTATAACCACACTCTTTCCCTTTGAATACACTAATATTTTAAAATAAGATAGTTTAGTCTATTCACCAGAGTACCAAAAAAATCACGGTCCTTCCAGAAAAAACCTTGAATATCAATAACTGATTAACATAGGAAGAAGGAAAAAATTATTGTTGTTCTAATCTTCCCACACCACAATTTTTTCTTGGGAGTGCAAGGTTATGTTCAATGAATTCATCCTAAAATTTGTTCCCACCACATTTACACAAAAGATGTTTGACCATTCAGACAACCTCAGAGAAGACTTAACCCAACACTGAAAGACAAGATTGAGATTAAAAAAAAAAAAAAAAACTACTTCAAGTAGGATTCATTTACCCAATTTTTGATAGTTAGTGGGTGGACTCTCCTTTGGTCAATGTTATTGGGAATAATGGAAAATGAAGAATATGTATTGGTTATAGGGAGACAAATAAAGCCACTAAGAAATACTATTTCCCCTTTTCATGATGAGATTTTGGATAATTTGGTTGGGAATAAGTAATTCTCATTATTGGATGGGTTTAGTGGATACAACCAAATTTAGGTGGCTCTGGAGGACCAAGTTAAGACTACCTTTACCTACTCATTGGGTATTTTCACATATAGAGTCCTTCCATTTGGTCTATATAATGCTCTAGCTACTTTTCTAAGGGTTGTTCTAGCTAATTTTGTTGAATTAGCAAATGATTGCATGGAGGTATACATGGATGATTTCACTATCCATGGAGATACTTTTGATGAAGCACTCTAAAATTTAGAAAAAATATTGCTATATTGTGAAAAAATCATCTATCTTTGAGCCATGATAAGTGCTTTATGATGGTCAAATATGGTATTAAATCAATCTTAATGTCCAACAACTCTCTTTGTATGCCATACAAAATAAATAACATAGTCAAAGACTCTGTTCAAATCTCTATGTTGCACATCAACAAGGTCATCATCATTAAATTCACTATAATTTGTGCTTACACTTGAACCCCTAAGACACGACACAATACATAATAGGTTTTGACAAAATAATTTCCAAAAAAGTCTACATCAAAAGGCTCTATGGTAACTATAGATTATGTTTTTCTATAGTTATGTCAAGTTTTGGGTAGCCTTGGAGAATTTTGTATTAGAGATCAAGGTCCAAAACTGACATGTAGTTTCTACAATTGCAAGACCAACTTGGATAAGTCGCTTAATTTATTCCTTTTGATGCATGCATGATGTCATTATATTCTCTTATAATAATGCTCTTTTTTTTTCCTATGACCTCATATGAGAATCCCAATAGTTTTACAAATTTTAGCATGTAAAATTTTAATACTACACCATATATCAAGGCTATTTTGATATTATTATGATGGACATAGACTTTTGAACATAATGCTTGTTTATGATATGAGGTGGTAGGAAGGTCTTTTCCTATGAATAGGAGGTGGTGGTTTGATGTAATGTGTCCTACCATGGCTTGGAATTATTCAATACCTATGTTGGTAGGTATATATGATGGTTTATGTTCTATGTCAAGGACCTCTTTATGTTTAGGAGTTCTAATATGGAAATTTGGGTTAGTGATTTCTTGAAATGGTCTATAAATGATTTTATTCAGATTGTAATGATATATTTAGGATTTTTTTTGGAGTGAGGATCCTTGGATAGTGAATTTTCCATGTTGTGTAGTAACTATATATTCAAGATTCTTATTTGTAAAGGAGATAGTGGCAATGGGGTTATTGGTTTCTTCAATATGTCTCGCTATGGAGCCATATGAATGTTTGATCTTATTACAATCATTTCATTTAACCTTGCCATATTTACTTCCATGGTAATGGATTGGATCCTTGTAGATACTGAGATTGTTATTGCTATAATTTTCTGAATTTTTACATCCCAATGATGAATAAGATCTTGGATGAGATTTTTCAATTTCATACAATTAGGTTCTTGTGACATTTTATTTTATGGTACTCACAATATTAATTTTCATTGTATCATTAGTGTTTGATTATGGCTAATCATACTACCTTAGATTAAGAAGCTTAATGAGATTGGTTTCTATTATTTTCTTCAGTATAATTTTGATTGTCTCCCCTAGGGGAATTTATTTTCATCTAGTATAATTATTTTTTCTTGGTGCTCCCCTTGGGAGATTCATGTTTTGTTTATTTTTCTATGTGTTAGGTGGTGGTTGTATATTTTGCACATATTTAGCATCCATTACACTATCATTGGTAATTTTCTTATTCTTCGCACATAAGCAGTTTTTTCATGGGAGTTTGAGGCATGGTATTTTCTTTCTTTGTAAATTTTCATAAGTCTATTTTTAATGATATTTTTTAAAATTTTGATTCTATTCTCTATAATATCATAAGATTTTTTTAGTGCATTTCACTTGTAGCTAGAAACCATGTTCTTGATTGATATCCTAAACAAAAAATGCTTGCAAGTTGTTTTTCTAGTATAGGCCATGAGAATTTACTCACCATGTTTCTCCATCATTGTAGGAAAGAAGAAAATGATTCTCTATTTTTTTTGTTGAGTTTTACATAAATAATTCATAGATATATCATGTAGAATGTTGTAAGAGTATTGATTGATGAAATTTTTGGCTAATTCATGGAAGGTCTTGATATTGTTGTAAATGAGAGAACCATTATATTACTTTTCCTCCTAAACTTTGGGAAAAAGGCACATCAAATATGTGTCATTATAATCTATCTCTAGACTTGCTATGTAGAATTATCTTATATGATCACATGGATCACCTCTTACCTTATACTTTTCAAATTTTGGAATTTCAATTTTGTGAGGAAAGGGAACCATAGGTATTGTTAAATCAAATTGATAAGGACAAATATACTCAAGTTTCTTTGTATATCCCAATCCATGTCAATTATCTTCTTATACAAGATTTGTATTTTTCAAGACAATTCATTTGATATGTTTGTTTGTGGTTGATTTGAGGGAATATGTGTTTTATATTGTTATTTTTTCTTTGATGTATCCAAAAAAAATCAACGAAGTTCTAATATCTGCTAAAATAGGACTATATCCTAGAATTCTAGTGAAATCCATTTGCCTATACCATGCAATATTTAAGGGTTGTCTAAAAGGAACATAAAAATGACCCTCCCCTAGCTTGATTGATTTGTGGTCCAACAAGAGTATGGCATCCCATGAGTTTATTATTCGCTACTCCACTTAAAAGAACTCCTTTAATATTATTTTTTTAACTTCTCCTTGAATTTTGTTTGCAAGGATATTTTTGAATGCTCTTCCTTGATTATTAACATCCTTTGTAAGAATTAATATTTCTTGCTGGATTCATCCTTTTCTATAAATTACCCCCAATTATCCAAGGTTCAATTATATCTAACTCTACTTTAATATCATTCACATCTTCCAAAATGTCTTGATCTTTTGAGTTATCAATTTTATTCGTTTCTGAAGTCTAATGAGTCTAATTGGTTTATCATGATCACTTCTTTCCATATCATCTATCTAGATTATAGACCTATAAGTTATAATGTCTCAATAAGTTAGAAAGAAATTTGACCCCTTTTTGTAAGGGATATAGCATCATCAACAAAGATATTATTTTTAGAATTATCATTTGTAGAAATAGTTTGGAAAATATTTTATTCTTGATTTTAGTTTCTATTTTAATCCTCATCTTTCCTTTTGAAGATCTTTTAATATCTTTTGATATTCAAGGCCTAACTAAGAATTCTCAATGATTTCATAATTAATTCCTTTCTCCAATTTTATTTTGTTTTTTCTTTATCATCTTTGAAATTAAAGGACCTATGCCTATCATTAAAATTTTCATTATTTCTAGATGGCTCAATATTTGGAGAAGAATGGCTACTTGAGCTTTAAGCTTTCCATGTTTTTTGTTCTATTTAAATTAATCTTATTAAGTTATTCTTAGGACTATTTTAGAATTTTCATCTTCTCCCTTATATTATTAAATTTATTTTAAATAATATTCACCTCCATAGACATGTTAGAGTCACCACCATTTTTAATAGAAATAGACTTGAAAATCATACAAATTTTAGACAAATATTTAATAAAAGGATAAGAAATTTACCAAGACTGACCAAAAATAACAAATATAAATGAACTATTTTAAACTTTAAACCAAAGAAAACTCTATTATTTCCCTATACAGTCACCAATTTGTTGGTTCTTCCAACTAATTTTCAAAGACCTATAAATATTTTTTTATGCCTGAATAACATACAGGTTGGACAAAGAACACAAAAACCATCCTTAAGATAAATTTCCCCTACACTTTAGACTCTTCAAAACTGAGGTGGCTTCCACTTATGATATAATTGTAAGATTATGAAGCATGATTGAAAAATGATACCTAACATAAATTATTCTTCTATATTTGTGACAATAATTCACAAATTTAACTCAAACAACATCAATAGTTTTTGTAGGCTTTTAAACCTTTTCATTAGAAGTGAGAAAAATAACAAATAATTTATAAAGCTTAAAAAATCAAGGTTTTTTTGCTCAAGTTGGATATGTCCAAGGCCTATGATAGGGTGGAGTGGGAGTTTTTGATCAAAGTCTTAAAATATTTTGGGTTTTCAGAAAGATTCCTGTAGTTGATACATGAAATGATCTCAACTACCAACACCTTTGTTATTATCAATGGTTCTCCTTCCCATTTTTTCAAAGTGATGAGAGGAGTTAGACAAGGAGATAATGTGTCTCCTATTCTCTTTACCCTCATGGCAAAAAGTTTGGGAAGGCTTTTGCACAAAAAAGTGATGGAAGGCAACTTGAAAGGGTTAAAACCGTCTTCGGTGAATCTTGCTTGCTCACACCAACAATTTGTGGATGACACGATTCTTTTGGGAAGCTCTACTATTGGAGAAGCTAGAACTTTGAAGAGCTCCCTTGTGCTTTATGAGGAAGGTTCAAGGCAAAAAATTAACAGGGCGAAAAGTTCGCTTTTCTTTTTCAATACCCCTAAGCATAGGAAAAGGAAGAATATTTTAAGTTGTGTGGTCAACTCTCTTCCTTCTATTTGGGTCTTCCTTTGGGCACTAAACTTCTAGATTCATTTTGGATCTCTCTTGTGGATAGGTTTAATCAGAAGTTGGCTGGCTAGAAAGGGGTCCTTTTGAGTCAAGTTGGTAAGGTTTTGTTACTTAAGGCTTCGCTTCAGAATTTGCCTGTTTATGCCCTTAGTTTGTGTAAGATTCTTGCCAAGTTTGCTGATATTATTGAAAAGATCCAAAAACACTTCCTTTGGTCGGAGGTTGAGGAGAAGAAGAGGATTTCGTTGGTTCCTTGGGAGCATGTGTGCAAACCTAAAAAGTATGGGGGTCTTGGTTTGAGGAGCATCAAAGTGTTTAATAAAGCTCTCTTGGCGAAATAGATCCGGACAACATATGTTGACACTCGTGAATGGAATACAATCTAGCATAGTAAATATCTGCGGGGGGTTGAATCCTTCAAAGAATTTCTTATTTCTCAAAATCTCCCCCATGGATCAACCCTTTGGAATAATGTCATTAAGGCTAGGGACCTTGCAGGTAAAGGAACATCTTGGAAACTTGGAGATGGCAAGAAAATCTTGTTCTAGGAAGATCAGTGGATAGGAAATGACTGACTGTGTAATATTCCTATCTTTAGGAATTATATGGAGGCTTGCAAAAATAGGTTTGGCATCTTGGTTGGGGATTATTGGAGTAATAATCAGTGGGCTGATATTTCTTCTATAAGTATGGATCTAGGACTGTTGCAACTTCTCCTTAATTCCGTTGTGCTCAGCTCACAGGGCCAGGAGGATTCTCTGGTTTGGAAGTTGTCCTCCTTAGGAATTTACTCTATTTCTTCAACGTTGGCTTCTTGTTATTCTTCCTCCCCTTCCCTGTTTGGGCAAAGGTGTGGGTGCACAACCTTATTCCCAAAGTCAACATTACTACTTGGATCCTCCTTTAGAATAAACTGTTGACTAATGACAATCTTTGTAAGTGTGGTTTCTCCTTTCCTAATAGATGTTGCCTTTTTTGTATGGAGGCAGAGTCTTCTTCACACCTTTTTCTTCTATGTCCTTTTGTCTATACTATATGATGTAGGATTTTGCAATTGTGGGATCTCAGTTGGGTTTTCCCTAGAACTATATTGGATTTTTACAATCAGTGGAAGGCCCCTTCAAGCAACCGTGTGTTGAAACTGTTGTGGAACTATGTCTTCCCTCACCTCACCTGGGGCATTTGGAAAGAGCGCAATAATAGAATCTTCAGGGATAATGCTCTTTTAGAGGAAGTTGTTTTTGGCAAGATTATCAGAGCTGTGAGAGAGAGCTTCAATCTGCTCAATAGCAAGATCAAGGCTAAGGGAAAGGTTAGCTTTCAAGAGTATGAGCTTAGAGTGGTTGATGCTTGGAAGGTTAATGTTGACATGTCTAATCTACTCAAGCCTACTAAGGGGCCTAGAGATGGTATCTATTGGAGCCTCCCTCCTCCTGGTTGGGTTAAAATTAATTTTGACGGGGCGACCAAGGGTAACCCTGGGCCTGCCAGGTGTGGGGGTGTTATTAGGGATGAGAATGGTTGTTTCATTATTGCGGTGGCTCTCCCCTTGGGCTTTTAGACCAACCACATGGCTGAAGCTAGTGGGGCGTTTCAAATTTTGAATCTGGCTAGTCAGCTGAATTTCAAAAATGTTTGGATTGAAGTGGATTCGAACAATATTATTCAATGTATAAAGGGCCTTCAAAAACCCTCTTGGTCTATAGAGAATTGGATTAAACTTTCCAAGGGGATTATTAGCAACTTTGAGAAATGCTATATTTCTCATGCTTTTAGGGAAATTAATACAGTGGCAGACTTTTTTTCCAACAAGGGGGTTCAGGCAAAGGAAAAGATGAGTTGGCAAAGGAGTGATGAGTTGGAGGCTGATGTCACAACGTTAATTATGTATGATCGAACTCATGGGAAGGTGCTAACTCCCCCTACCAATGAATGATTTATAAGTTTCTTTTCATGTAGTCTTGGGAATGCAAAGTAATTATTATTTGTTGTGGGATGAAGCTTAATGTTAATACTTCCCATTTGAATGATTTGAGCTTCGCACGATTTCTGGGCATTTTGAAGGCAAATTTATTCGGACTTCTTGAGATTTTTGAACAAGTTTGCAAGGTTGACAACATGGGTGGTGAGAGTCACAGGGTGGAGCTGATGAACTGTGAGGCTTTAAGAAATAATTCCAAGCTCTAGGAGATGCTGGAGAAGGGCAGTATTACCATCTTCATTGAAAAACTCCATGGCTAGGATTAGAACGTTACCAGGATTTTTGCCAAGGGTTGGAAGGATGATGAGATAAATTTGTTTGGGAGAAATGTGGTTATTAATGAGCAGCTTATAGTGAAGGTTATGAGACTTTCCATGGAGGGTATTAAGTTCTATAGGGATAGGAAGCTCTCTGACCAAGCAGTTCAATTTTTTTTTTAAGTCTAAGGAGGAGAAGGACCTGCGAAGGACGACTAAAAGTTATTATGACTATGTGAGGATTGTGTCACACTGGAGAAAGGTGTTGAATGTGCTAATGGAGTACATCACTCTGGATGGATGATATACTAGGGTTTTTGGGTATCACTTCTTGCTCCTTAACCACTTCAGGCATCAGGTTAGGGTTTCTTTCCCTTTCTATCTTGCTTCTTCCTTGAATGCTAGTTTGTAGAACTATAGACATAATCCGATTAGGCATTCCATCCTCCATGATGGCCTACTTGTTTTAATTCATGATCATTTTAAATCCATGCCAGCTCTGTCGCACCAAACCCCCTCTTCTAAGGATAGGGTTGTAGTAAAGGGGAAAAGGAAATTTAGTGTCTCTCCCCAGAAGAAGGGAAAGGGAAAGGTTTTGGAGGATCCTTCTTATGATGTTAATTAGGACAACTCGCAGATGACCCCTTCGTTAGAATATTCAAATTACCCTGCTACTGACAGAGAGGAGAGGCCCCATTTTCCTAGGGATCTTAAGACGAAGGACCATTATTTTAAAGCTGAATGTGAATTCCTTGATGATATTCTTGCCATTTCCCATGATGGGTCTGTGGAATTTTTCAAGTTAATTAGATGGGTGTTCTTTGATATTAAGGAAATTAAGTTGAACTAGAGGAACAACAAAATGGAGAAGTATGATGACAATAATAACACATACAGAGTTAAGGCCACCGATTTATGGACTAAGGAAGAAAAGAAATTCATGGTGGAGTGCCTTAAGAAGACTGTTGAGGACTTACAACATTTCAAAAGTAACCATGATGGTAAGTAGTCTGAGATGGAGGAAAAGCTAAAGAATATCAAATATTCCTTCCATAAGGTGCTTTTTATGACCCATAAAATATTAAATTCTACAACAAAGATCATGAATACGATGGTGGAAAATTTGGAAAATGCTTATTAGGTCATGACAGCTGTGTACGTGGATGTTGAAAAGGAGGAAATTCAATTAGAAGGTGGAGGGCTGAGCAACAGAACCAGAGCAAACCTGAAGAGGAAGGCAGATCAGGCTCTTGTGAACATTCAGGAAATCAAAAAATCTGCTCTTAATATGAACAAACTTGAGCAAGAGGCGGTGAAGATCCTTAGGAATCTGGCCTAGGGGCTAGAATTTTGGTGGTTTTTTGTTGGATTTTTGTTGTGCTACCTTGGGTTCCTTTGTTTTCTTCTTTGTGGGCAACATTTTGTTTCTAGCTAGGACTCCTTTTATGTTGTATTTGTCGCTCTTTTATTGTTAAGGGTTTCAGGTTCCCTTCAAAACCTGTTTGTTCCTTAATAAAATAATAATAATTTATAAATAGTTTATGATTTAAAGATTTTAGTGTGTTTTAGGATTTGAGAAATTATATTGTTGTCTATGCCTTAGGGCTACAAAGATTGAGAATCAAATAATATTCTTATAAAAAAAAATTAAGCATAGATTTAATTGTTTGTTAAACATTATTACTTTTATATAAATGTAATATACAAATGACATAAAATACTATTCTACTTATTGGTCCCTCTATAACACAATATTCTCAATATATTTATGAAAGAAATTATTTTGTTCCTCAAATAGAAGAAAACACAAGAATACTCACTACATAAAATTTGTAATGGAGAACTCAATAATCTTTGATTAAATTTTCTTTTAGAAGAAATGCTACATTCTAGCCTAGAGATAATAATATTGAAGAATATTTTCATATTAGCCTAAATTGAATTGCATATTGCTAACAGAAAGATATATTTACAAAACATAGATTTAATGTTACTAAGAAAAGTTAATGACCAGATTGTCCAAGCCAAAATACAAATTCCAAGATCTTTTACAAATATTATCACTTTCCTCTTTGGATAAAATGAGTGTGCATCCTTAGAAGTCTAAATTACAAGTGACACATTTTCAATTCACAGTTAATTACATGTTCCAATGTATTATATATTTGAGGGAAAAAACCCTTTTGTTTTATAGAGTTTAGAAGATGAGAATAATTTGGTTTCAAGAGTAAGAGGATGAAATCCCATTGGATTTATAATAAAATCTCATCCATAGGTTTTGATTGATCTTTCAATGTTGTAGGTCTAATTATAGAAAGTTTATATAAATTTTAGTTTATTGTGGAATTAAGTAGGGAAGCTGTGCATACTTTTAACATATATCATTTATTTTAAATTAAATTAAAAATAGGAAAAGTCTCTAAAATGTATATTTCTTTGGTACCTCAATTTATTAATCTAGAATGATCATTAATGTAAAAAATGTCTTTTTTTTTTGGGGTATTTGCAATATCTACTTAAAATTTGTAATTTTTTTTTTAATTATTGAGTGGGTTATAAAATCTAATACCTTGAGCATTTTATAAATTCAATACTAATTTCAATTCTATTTTCATCTAGTACAAAAGGTGTTGATATCAATACGTTATCATAGCAATTCTAAAACTAGTATTGATGAAATAAAGATATTATAAAAAGCCTAAAATTAGAAGGAATTCCCTAAATTTTATGTTATAAGATCATTGCAATTAAGAATTCAAGTACAACCAATTTCATGTACCATTTTTTTTAGATTTACTAAATGATTTATTCTAATGCTAAGAACCTAAGTGAATGAAGATTTATATTAAGTTTTCATCCATCGATATTGTGTAGAAACCTACATCATGGCCTCAAAGATAATTTGTGATTATTAACTATTAGGTTTGGTCCTAACTATGAATGTAGCCCTTGGAAGGAAACAATTGATGGTCATTCTTGTAAAGTATAGAATTCATAGTCCTTATCAAATTAAGCTAACCAACTAACCTCATGTTTAAGAAGTATACATGTCTTAATTTTGATGCCATAGTTTCTATATGTCATGATTTAAAGGGATGTAAATGTTCATCATATATTTGTCTTTTTTCTATTAATTAACTTTCTTATTAAGCTAGAATATACTTCAAGAATTTATTTTTGAGAAACATTATATTTTAAATAATAAAACCAATTAATTTTGAAGTCTAGAGCTCCTTATAAAGTATCTACACATCTCCTATTCACTCAACCAATGTATGTAGAGGCTTTTTGCAATTGCATCCCTATCATTTAAAAAATAATAATATTCATAATTTGATTTTATTCTCTATACTACTAAGTAAATCAATTTTACAAATTTGATAAACATTTCAAAGGAGATAGGGATGTGGTGAAGGAATTTGATATCATGAGATATATCTTAATTATAGATCTTGGGTCTAATTCATGAAACATTAGGAAACTATTCAAATCAAGATTGTATAATGTTGCCATGGTTAAAGTTAATAAATAAATAATGAAAGTATCTAAGTGTTAAAGTTAATAAAGCTATAATAATTTTAAAATATAAAAATTATTAATTTTCTTATGTCCTAATTGAGGTGTTACATGTGGTATTAGAGCATAGTTAAGGAACTAAAAGCCTAATTAGACATTGAGGATCAATATTATAATTAATTTTTTAAATTAATACAATGAATTGACCATGTGATTAGTATCTAGAGATATGAACTTATGACTAAAGAATGATAATGATTTATGCTTGAGATAAAATACCAAATTTTACCATGGTAGTGTTAAGAAATGAGTGAAACTAAAGATGATGAGAATACCAAGAGGACAAAATGTATCATATTAGATCTTGATAAAATAACACCACTTAAATTTGATGGGTGAAAATTTTAGAAAATATGTAAATTTTGGTTATTTAGAATGTGATGGTTATTTTATCATTGGAAGAGGACTACCATTAATAAGGATTATATCACTATGTATCATCTCACTAATTAGGGTGCATTATAAAGGGACCACCAAGAATGCATGTTCATAATAAATAGTGGAATTATTATGTGGAAATTATTTAAAGAGTAATTTTAAATGCACACTTGTGCATGAGTATGGAAATGGAGGATCAAGAGGTTGTCAAAAGTGATCATTATTTCTTCAAAGTCAATAAAAGTTTTTGTTGAATTATAAATTGAAGATATTCAATATCAAAAAATAAAGATATGATGAAAATTATTTTTAGTGATCAAAATCTATTTTATAAGCTAGTATTTTCTTTTTCAAATTGTTGGAGATTTATATTTTCAAATATGGATAGCACACAAAGTGCTTCTATTTTTACCAAAAATATATAACACATCCTCTAGTGTGGTCCTTATATAACATTTAATTTTTAAAATAATTTCTCAAATTACTTCAGTGAAATTTTTTCTCACATCATGTATTTGAAAGGTGTGAAAATGGATATAGGGCTAATGGTTAAAATAATTCATAGTTTCCACCTTTGACATTAGGGGGACACAAAAATGACCAAAAGAAACCACTTGGATACTATCCTCAAGGAAGAGCTAGAATAGTTGGTCAAGATTTTAGTTCCCCTTTTTCTTGTGGGATGAAATGATAGGATTGAATGATGTGATGTTTTGATTGACGATGAAAATTAGGTAAAACTATGCAAGTACATCAAACTATCATAAATTTAGAAAGACACTAAACTAATCTACAAAAATAGAAAATAGGGAGATAGAGTGTAGGAAAGATAGAACCTAGCATTCAAATTTGAGTAAAAAATAGTTGGAAAATGGTGAGGGAACCTTTTTCTAAAAATGGCGATTCTAAAAGTTTTAACATCTACACATGAGAATCATAATTAGTAGGTGCTTCTCTATTAGTAATAGATTTACAAGTTTGTTAGTCAAAGAATAATCAATCTTGCCTAAATTTTCTAAAAGAAGACATTTGTATGCTTGATATAGGGTTTGATTTCTTGAGTCCCTAAATCTTCTCCAATCCTCTTTAGATTTGCAACTAGAAAGATAGACAAGAGAGGAAGGGTTGTTTCATATAGCAGCTTTCCTTCTAGTCAAACCCTACCCTTGGTGTTTCCTCCTCCACAAATTACTATGATGATGTTGATAAAGAGTGAATACTCTAGGTTAGATAGAGGAAAATGGATAAAAAGGAATGATAAATCATTGTGTTGTAACTCACCATTCAAAATCTACATTTTTTGATGGACTGAAGTCATTTGAAACATCTCATATATGGATAACTTGATAGTTGTTTGAAGATCATGTAAATGATTAGTTCTCATAAAAATGGAAAACACAAAACATAAAGTATCTTACTATACATAAATATGGATTTGATGATGTATTATAAACATGACCTTGATTGATAAAGTGTTGTAAAAATGATTCTTATTCTACTCTTGAATTTATTTCATTTATTTATAGGATACTTAAAAGGTATTTAAATTGCTTAAAATTTCAAATGGAGAAAAATACTTATATTTATATGTTCTTCAACACTTTTTTAATTAATTATTATGATAGGTCAATAAAAGGGTTTAAATTTGTAAAAATATTCAGGCTAATAATAAAATGCTAGATTTTGGGCCAAAATAGGGTAGAGAAGGGCAAGGGCACCCTAGTATGAACCTATTTTGATTTTTAGGTGCTCATCAAATAAATAAATAATTTAATTTCTCAAAATAAATTTTATTTTCTAAAGATGATAATAAAATAGGTAATTAATAAGCATAGTTAGGCTCGAGCACATAGAGGAGAGCAAAACATAGTGTGAAATTGTCAAGGGCGATAATTTATGATTAGCCCCTTACTTTAGTGAGGGTATGAACTTATGATAATACTCAAACCAAAGTGAGGATAATTCAAGAATGGTTCTTTCATCAAAACATTGGATAATTATGATGATATTGAACTAGGGGATGTGCTAGCCCCATGCCTAGGATCCTACTAGGTAATAATGTCAAGATAAAATAATTCACATACATGTGTAAGACATAATACAACAAAAGATACATGATGCATAATGAAGTCATAAAACATGAAATAAATGTATACACTGTATCAAAAAATGAATAAACAAAGAATACAAGGAATACATGAGGCATACATGAGGAAAACACATAGAAAACATGATACCAACATGAATACAAACATGAATTTAAAACATGATATGCATGAAGTAAGATAAAAATAAGTTTAGTACACTGAAATATTTTAGTTAGTAAGGTAAGAAGACCTTGATATGAAGGTTTATCTCCATAATAGATCTCATCCATTGAATGCACCGCATACATGTAAAAAAATCATATAATTTTGTGTTATATTAACCCTCTGTTTTATGGTGATTAGAAAATTTAAGACATGGATGTCGCTCTAATATTCCTAGATCTATCACATGGTATGCATGTTAATGTGTGGTAAATTCCAACCCATCTAGTATTAAATACTAGTAAATCCTTCTTGAGAAAAACTACTCCTTATAGTCACTTAAGTTAGATGGTCCAAATCAATATAGTCGTAGAAGTAGATTGTAGAAGTAATAAAAAGTATTTTCTTGGGAAAGTTTCCTTAGCTTATATTCTTTATTATGGAAAGTCATTTGTGTTTTTCACCTTGTCATTTCTTGATGGGTGAAAGCTGAAATATGAGTTACACTTATAGCCAAATTATCAAAATAAGTGAGTTTATGCATTTCTAATTGAAATCCAATTTTGGTCATTTAGTGTAAGATGGATTCAAGCTAGCTAAACTACATATGGGTCATAAATTTCAAAATAATGTGTCCCATAAATACATATGTAGAATCAATTTAGGGTCTATTTATCAAATAATTATAATTATTATTTTTATATGATGTTTTTTCAACTCCTATCAATGCATATAACACTTTAAAGAAATAAAAAATCATATTGCGGATCTATAATTGTAGTTTTCAAAAACATAAATTATTTTTTCATTAAATTTATGTTTTTGATTGATTAAGTAGGGGAAGGGCCCTGATCCCTTACAAAGAAATAACAAAGCAGTATGAAGAAGCACCACCCAGACAACCCAACAAAACAAAGGAGAAGCAAAACTAGAAACAACATCACATCTCCTCAGCAAAACCAACCAAAAACAAACATTAACCAACGCCAAAAGAATCAAAACATATAAAACTATCCAAGAGCTAATAAATTTTTAACTATACCATATTATCATCGACCCAAAAATTCAAAAAAGGTACGTATAACCTGTTGTAAGTTCCTGTTACCTGATTTTTAGCTTTCAGCTGAAATCAAGTAACTTAGTGTTTATTCTTTTGTGTTTTCGTTTAAACATTAAAAGATACATTATATTTTGCTAAGTTCATCAATATGCATGAAAGATATTGTCAAGAACGGATTGCATTTTATTCCAGTGTTGCAATTACAAACAAATAAGAAAGAGAACCAATATGTATTGCAAATGTGATCTTTATTGATAATCATGAGCGTATAAATGTCCCTCACAAGCCAAGGGACTAGCTATCCTAATGCTTATAAAGAAGAGATTATACACATAAATAACATAAAGAAATTGCATATAAAATGAAAAGGGACGCGTCATTTCCTGGTGGAATGACGAATCCCATTGGCTTGGCCTCACATCATCTTGATCCTTCCCGTTGCTTTGCTTCCGTTTGACACCCTCCTCGCTACTCCTAGGTTTCCTGCATTGGATAAAAACAGTGTTGTTAGAGCAATGAAAGGTCCTTGATCAAAATTATATGCAAAACATCCATAAACGTGTAATCTAATGTCTACAAGCATTAAAATAGAAACATACCATAAGTGTCCCTAAAAACAAGAAAGGAGTGATCAAACACACCTATGATATGCTTTGTTTATCTAATTGTTTGTTCCTTGTGCAAATTTAGGAAAAATCTTGTTGTTGTTCTGATTCAACTAATTACAACATGTGGGGTAAATATGGCTCCCACGAGGGTAGAGCTCAACATGCTACCCTCTAATGTTTTAAGAGGGATAGGAAATTGAGCAACTTGATCAAATAAATGATAGACATGCTATTAATGCATTAAATCAATATGGAATCACACCAATTGATCAACTTTCATTATCAGATTTAAAAGATGCAACACATAATGTGAGTTGTCAAGAAATTCACTCTTCATCTTTTCATAGTGAACCAATCAATATGCTGCCATCATGTCAAAAGGAAGGTACATTTTGCTGAACATGTCTTTCAATCATCTTAAGTGGATCCAAGATTCATTCTATCAAAAGAGGTAAATGATTTCAGAGATGCATCAAGTTCAATTATAGATGCATCAAGTTCAATTATGCATCTATTAAAATAATGAAGGAGACATCAAGTCATGCCCAAAACCATCAGGAGTCATATAGGGCAGCAAGAAAGAACAAATATCATCATACATTGTTGCATGAAAGACGCACAACTCATTTCACCTCAATCCTATTGGACAACCACATATCACCTAGGATGGTGAGCTTTTAGGTCACCACCGTAAGTGACATATGTCTGCCCAGTAGGATTAAAGTAAGCAAAATAATAGTGAAAATTGGTATTCATTAAGCATCATGATTCAAGAGATTAAACTTATTTTTTGAAGCCAAGGCTATGATGCCCAGTGAATATTCAATGACCCTTTAGAGTTGGAGAGGGATAGTCCACAATGATCTCATGATAAGGGAAACAACAATGCATGCTACATCTCATGCTATAGGACAACAACAAGGAATGCAAATGGGACACTACATGCCATTATCCTAGAGTAGCAATAAAGAGATATAATGAGCAATGTCTTTTGATAGTCCTCACATGGCAAGGAATCAAATACAAGGGAGTAGTGTTTGGATTAGCAAGCCAAAAAGAACAAGTGATGATAGTCCATAACAAGAGTAGACTTCCTCAAAGTTCACAAGAATGCAAACAGGTGAAAGCATAATCATGAAAGACAATGGGTGATCTTCCAACAACATTTGATCATCCAAGGTACAAGTGCACATTCATAAGGGAAATATAAGAGGACTATGTACTAAGTGGCAACCATCATCCAAATCTTAGTCCACATGGCATGACATTATTGATATGAATGGATTACATGGCATTTTAGGGAAAGTACAGAGGACAGTATTAGAAGTTCATGTGGGAAAAGTAAGTTTGTGGATAATATAGAGTATGAGATTTCACATGTCATCTAAATACTTGATTTGTTTTTCAATGGATCACATAGGCTTTGCAAAAGTTCTAGCTTGGCTGTTGGCACACAATGGGAACCTATTTCCTAGTTGTTGTTCAAATAATAATTGAAGCACCACTGCTGCTCTATAAGCAGTTATCATTCTAAGGTCTAATTCAGTTCAACAATAAAATCTTGTTGCAAAGTTGGGGCAGTCAAAGCAAGGAGGATGCTGGCAAAGTTTGGTTAACATGAACTCACAAAGGCAGGATACTTAGGCTCATTTGGTACACATAAAAGGACTATCTTTTTGAGAACCTTTGTAAAAAAAATTGTGTGCCTTTTGTGGTATTCCTATTTACATAATATCTGACATAGTGGACAGTCATAATGGAAGGGACAGAGGCAGGAAATTAGTGATCATCAAAAGGAAATCTACAGTGTTAAGGGGAGTTTCAAGACATTGCTTTAGGACCTATCTTGACAGTGACAAGTTTGAATGTATATTCACATTTTGTATATGTGTTAATGGAGTTAGCGAAGATAGCCCATTCACATCTACATCTTTTCATTATTGAGTTAGTTGATGCTATAGTGACATTGGGCAAGGCTATAGTGAGTAAATTGTGATATTTTGGGGAGAGGGACACATAGTTCTAAACTACATTCAAAGTGTTGTAGTTCTCTTAGTATTATGTGTCATCAAATATTCATGGTTAAGTCTCAAACTTTGTAGAATTGAGAAACTACTGTGATGGAGTTTTGAAAATTGAGGATAGCATATTAGGACAGGTTCATATGCAAAGGAGACTGTCCATCATGATTAAGAATCTTCATGATGTTTCTTTGTACAAGGAAGTTAGACCTTTATGAATGTAATCAAGATAAGTGCATTGGGGCAAAAAAATGGTGTTAGTAAAGCATATTGTTGATGCATTTTATGAAGGGTTGTTAAAAAACAAATGGAAAAATGCAAAGATACAGTGACTCACTATTATTGGTCAGTGAATAACAATTCATTTTATACCTGTAGTTGTTGAATGAAGAAGACAAGGCCTGAGTTTTTTTTTAAAGACCCATCAATGGTTATATCAATTTTAAATGCATAATTATATATCTCAAATGATAGATGAGATTTCTACGAGTTCAAGGCTTAAATGGCAAGGCCAATGTGCATATGTTTAGGGACTGAACATAGTGAAACATGTAAAGACTTTAAGTAGTTACAGGAGCAGTGCAATTGCATTGAATCATTTTACAACCATTTCTTATTTGCAGGGCAACATTTGATTATGGAACAGTGGATGAAGATGGCTCTTGTTTTAACTGATGGACCTCTCATGAAATCTCATTCACATTATGATCTTGCACAATCTTGTCACAACAAACTGGAAATATTTTCAAGTTTATTAAAAAAATGCATAAAAGTGAAAATGTGGAGAAATCCATAAGATCATGAGGTCGAGCTCATAAATGGAATGGTAAGAAGAGAGAATACAAAGTATTTTTCTTCACATAATGGCGATCCCATTTTGGGGTTTAGAATTCAAGTCATTCTATAGAAAAATGCAAAGGTGTATAAAAAAACCCATACATGCTTTCATGTTCGTGCCCAAAAAATATGTTTTTTCTTCACAAAGAGTAAAACCCAATTTGGGTTTATACCAAAAATCTCAAAATGCAAAGGAGAAAGCTTTGTTTCAAAGATAAAAGGGAAGGAATCTCAACAAAAGTGCTATAAAAAAGAAGACAAAAGTTTTTTACCATCTGAATGAAGTCACGACCTGGTTTTCTTCTTAATGGTTGAATGCAGAATACATTTTGAAAATGGAAAGTCAGAAATCCACAAGCAGGCCGAACCCAATATAGATTACTTATCATCATTTTTAGAGAATACAAAATAAGAAGGTGCATAGAAAAATCAAACATATTTATCATTTCTTTTCCAGAAGGAGCTCGAATTGAGCTTATATTCACAGAAAAGGGAAAAGAGTGCAAGATTTTGTGCACAAAAGCTTACCCAACTCACGACTCCAGCAAAACCCTAGAGCTTTAAGAAATTAAATCATGGTGGCTAATGCAAGTGAAGCTATTCTACAGAAAAATAGAGTTACAAATTGCATTAGAAGATGTATACAACCACGACCTTGAAGGCATCAAATGGCCAAAAGAATGATAGAAAAAAGACATATTTTGTTCAAAAGTCACATTAACTCTTGTTTCCAAGTAGTTTTCATCAAAAAACCAGTCAAAGAATCAGCCAAAACACCATTTTTCAGTGCACCCATCAAACCCCATGGCGGAAAAATGGATTCTCCAGAAAGCTCAAGCAAAATGAAGGTCTTTTTTCTTTTTCCCATTATTTTAAGTTTAGGGTTTGAAACCCTATGGTGGATGACCAAGGCATTTTTCCTTATCTTTTAAAATATGCAAACACATTTTAATGTGTTACGTGGGTTGGTGTTTAGGTTCATGACTTAGGCAATGTTTCCTTATGACCATTTGAAAATCATGTGCCTTGAATTTGAAATATGCCTTCAAAATTTTGAAAATGTGCCTTCCACAAACCCTAGAGTTTCTTTATAGGCCAAACCTTTGACCCATTTTGCATATATTTTAAATGTTGACCAAGTGATATGCTTTGAAATGTAGAAGATGGAGGTGAGGTAAAATTGATCAAATGCCTTGGAGGAGTTTTAATCCTTGCTCAAATGCTTTTACAAGCATTTGAAATATATCATTTATTTTGCATCTTTTATTAATTATAAAGCATTATTTAAGTGATTTACAAATCACTTTATTTAATGATATTTATAGTGCAAATGTTGATGTGTTTCCAAAGAGTAAGTTAGGGGGTTTGAGCCCAAGTATTTTCATTTTTTCATTTTACTTTCAAATGTAAAACATCTAGTTAAATGGTGTGATTATAAACCATTTAATTAAATGTTGTTTTTTAAATGCAAAATGAAAAGAAACATGTATTGATAAGAATAAGTCATGGGTCAAAGCAGTTGGAGATAGATTTGGAGATGCTTGACCAACATGTGAAAGGTATGAGGGTTGTGTTTGACTGTTTTGGAGGAAATGGGACCATTTTGGAGGGCATTTTTGTCATGCTTTTGGTATGGATGGGTCAAAGCTTGACTTTTATGCATTTTGGAGGCACTTTGGAGGAGTTTTGGAAGGTTCTTTTTTGGCCTTTATGCTGCATCCGACCTTGGGTTTCTAGAAGGACTTGTGTGGGCAGTTGTTTCATAATTGCTTAAGTATCTTGAGACTTGAGTTTTTCAGGTGTTCTTTCTTTCTTTCTTTCTGCAGGGCATTGTAGCTTATTTTTGGAGCTTTTTAAGGCAGAGGACAACATTGTGACTCATTATCAGACATGTATAGCAGTATGTGACACCATTTTATTAATGAAATTCAGTGTTTTACCTTCTTAGAAGCTACTTTATTGAGTGCAGTATGGTGATTGATGAATGTTATTGTGAGTTTTGATAACTCCTTTAATGCTGGTCTCAATTTAGCACCTTTAGGTAGAATGAACATGTACTTCTGTAGGTTGTAAGTTGTGCACTAGTTCAAATAGTTTTTTTTAGTTGTGAAAGATTTTCTTTCTTTCAGAAATGTTAAGAGAACCAAGCCTCCTTACAAAATACTTATGCATTGATATGTTAAATATTTGAGTTGTGTTAAGCTGATTTTTTGATGAGATTGTGTGTTAAAGTAGTTGTATAGGTCTGAGAAATAATTAGGTGTGTAGACACGTCAAATTTGCATTATGCATATTCATCCGCTCAATAAATAAATCAAATGCATCACATCCATTCACCTGGTAAATCGGGTTCTTATCATTTAAATAAATCAAAGGCTCACATCATAGTTTAATTAAATAAATCAAACTTTATTTAATTAAAATCTCAAAAATGCATCTTCCATCCTTTTCTGATTTAAATAAAGCAAATATTTAAATCCTAAAAGTCAAAATCATCTAAACACCATTAAGCTAACCTAATCATCATTAATTTAATCTAACCATGATTAAATGCTAATCTCACCCACTTGCATTCTCTAGATATCTCCACTTGCACAAGAAATCAATTTTATTGATTTATTAAAAAACCCCTCATTTTCCCTCAACATGACAAGTCCAACATTGCATTTATTGCTGTTTTTCTTGTCCCCCTCTCAAAATTTATTGCAAATTTGAATTCAAATTCTCCCTCTCATGGGCACTCTTCCCAAATCTTGCACAACCATTGACCACTCACCACTTGACAAGTGTCTTCTTCTCATTGGAGGATCTTTAGTCCCACATTCAACATCTTGGCCAATCTCTCACCAAGAAAATCTATAAAAGAAGGCTTCATCCTCAAGCAAATCCTCCACAACTTTTATGCAAGGTTACTCTCTTAATTTGAGAACTCATCTTGCTCATCATCTCCATTTACATTTCATCATTTTAGCTATTGATCAAGGGTTGGGAAAGGGTCACTAGCACATGTGACACCAATCCACTATGGAATAGGTAACTTGTTGAATGTTTTCATTATGCTTGTAGTTGTCTTTTATCCTTTGTTGCATTTTGAAGCATTTGTAAGGTATTTCATAGGGTCATTCTTGAAGAATTTGTGATTACTAACCTTGTATGAAGTTTAGTTTTGCAGATTTCAAAAGCACACTCACAGTTTGGCGCTAGAGGGAGGGCAGAAACTTAAGCATTCCATTTCTTGTTTTGTGTTACTTCATTTTGGCTTCCATTGTGTGAAATAAGAAGGCTATTAACAATAATACCTTGTGTTTAGCTAAATCTTATGTGAGCAGTGTCTTTTTCAAAGTTCCTTCTGATTGATGCATGATAACTTATGCTATTATTAAACTCAAGCACGTTAGGATATTTTATATGGAAAAGAAAACTGTCTACCACATATTTCCATATCATATTATACAGAGGATTCTTGTTTGAGAATTCCTATTTTCAATATGTGTAGTGTTTCTCATTTGTGGAGTATTCTTGACAATAGGAAGAAAGACATGCTTGACAAGTTATCCACCTGCCAACAAAATCAATGCATGAATACTTTATGATTTATATTCTTAGACAGTAACAGATATAATCTCCAAACAAAATTTGTGTTTAAAGCTTGTGTATGTTTGTTGTTTTGCTACCACAGTGATTAAATAAAATGTGTCTTTTTAGATCTGCGTCCTTGTCATAGTCATTCAAAATATCTACTTCACTTTAAATGGTCAAGGAAATAATGGTGTTGGTTGCATTGCGTAGAGGGTCACAACATGTCTGACTATAAGCATTCATTTATGGTATCACAGACGCATTGTATCTTATACCATTCACAATAGATGTGCTTTTATCTTGTAGGGGAGGGTGCTTTTCAATTCACACTACTTTGTTTTTTCTGAAAAAGAAATAAAATTGTATCCATATCATTTGATGTTCATTTTCCTTTCACTCAATCTCATTCGATATCCATTTCCTTTCTCACGCAACTGCTAGTCATTGATGTCCATTGCCTTTCACATGAATTGGTACGGTAAGAGAGACGTCCATTTGCTTTCTATACAATAGAGAAATCACTTTAATGGAGTTGGTGGGACTACGCATTAATTCAGCCTTCTGTCAAAAAGTTCCCTTCCTTAACTAAGGCGTCATGTTACCCAGTCTTTACATGGCTCAAAGTGGCATGATTTCTTTTAACTGAATTTTGTTTTCATGTATTATTTTTTGATTGAAAGTCAGTGTGCTTCTCTAGGGTGCAAGTTTGTGACTACAAGCCAAGCCTTAGATATTCAACATTATTAACAAACATTCTTTTAACATTTCTGTTTTTGCATTAAATCGTTCCAATTAGTCATGCTTAGTTGGAAAGTTACTGAATTTTCTAAACTGAATCTGCACTTTATGAGTAATAGTCACTTCAATAATTAGTCATTTTAGCTTGATTTTGGTTTAAACTTGAAGTGGGCACTGTCTTCAAAAGCATTTTAGTAGGATCTGCGCATTTATTTGAATTTGCACCATTTAAGTCTGGTACGAAGACAATGTTGCTGATAAAATGTCTTATCATACTATCATCTGCTGGGATTGTAGCATCATAATTACAAATAGGTAATTGTCTTGCTGATTGGCTCATATGTGGTGGTCTGAAAAGAAAAATAGTT
>VDFB02384009.1:0-22485 GCA_007258455.2 Sequoia sempervirens
AGCTTCCCAGAATTCTCCAAGAGAAAATAATAACCAAGCATAAACTAAGCATGTCCTCCCCTTTACCCTAGCCTCCTTTAAATAAGACCTTAAGGCAAGGCCGCCCTAGGGTCTAGTTTCTAGAAGGTTCTGGTCCTTCTAGAAGATTCTAGTTCTTCTAGAAACATCTTGTAACCCTTCTAGAAGATTCATCTTCTAACTCTTCTAGAAGATTCTAGTTCTTCTAGAAACATCTTCTAACCTTTCTAGAAGATTCTAGTTCTTCTAGAAACATCTTCTAACTTTTATAGAAGATTCTTATTCCCTATCATCCCCTTATTATGCCCTCTAACCCACGGGAATGTTGGATGGGCTAGAATATGACAACCAAGAGGTCACTTGAATAGTGGGGACATTACAGTCCTCCCTTCCGGAGATTGCTTGTCCTCAAGCAATTGCTACCGCAATATCTCTCAATTGCCATAGCATCTAATATTTGAAGAACAAATCATCTGTCTCTGACTGCCAACCACCCAGATCCCAAATGATCTTGGAAAGAACTCCAACCAACATCCTCTGTATACAGAAGCTCCTGTCACTGTCAAGCCCTGTCAAGCCGTGAAGCCAATTGTCCAACAAATAAACACCTGGATCCCAGTTCTGAAAATCATCTCTATATAAATTGCGCAGAGGGATCTCTACCATCTGTTGTTTAGTGAGCTTTGCCATCCAAGAACTGCGGAGATGAATCTCACGCATCCACTCCATCCATAAGCGAACTACCCTTGGATCCCATGAATAAATTGGAAATCCAACACCTGTCGCTTTCCGTTGTGCCACTCTGGTAACCTCTATACTATCATCATTAGGAAAAGACACACAACTCACAACAGGCTAAGTTGGTCTTGTAACAACATCATCATTATCCCTTGCAGCCATGTCAACAAGACCTCTATTAGTTAGTAACTGCAAGTATCCTAACTTACTTCCAAGAGTAAGAAGAGTACCGTCATGAACGACATCTATCTCTTGAAAAGACGCCGGAACAACATCAAGGTCCAACATGCAAAACTTAGAAGAAACCATCTTCTGATAAGGCTGTCCAATGTCAGTCTCAAAAGTATCAATGTAGAGCTTGGTGCTCAAATCTCTTGTGCGTACATAGGTCAACTCACTAGGCCATCAAATACCACTGTTGTAACTCAAACCAGCATTAGGAATGATGTCAATGGTGTCATCATACCCATGTATAAGAAAGAAATTCACCTCATATGCTATGCCCATCAAGTAGACATGTCTCCGTGCACTCCCATACAACTCAATAGCTGTTATAGACTATGCTAAATTTGAAAGTGAAATGGAAACCCAAACAGGACAGCCACTTACTAATAAAGAATCGCTGAAGATTATGCAACCTTCATACCAATGAACAGCTGTCATATCATAGGGAATAGGTGACAACTCGAAAGATATATCGTAGATGCCTTCATCACTAACCAAAGGTAACTCAGGAGTGGCTGATCCACTATAAGTGTCATCAATAAAATCAATATCTTCATGAATGAATTGATCATCAACAACTGCAATTTCAAAACTAGAAGACCTTTGCTTATCATGAAGCTTGGTTTGTTGCTCTTTCAACTTAGGTTTCATTGCCTTGTCAAGCCATACCTCAAACCTTGCTCCAAATTGTCTAAAATCAGTCCCATAATGAGATGCTTCATATAAATTACCATGACCAATGTCGAAAGTCCATCTATGTGGGAATGAACTCTCATGGGCGTGAAGAATGATCATCATAGGTACATAATTAATCATACCCATCCACCACATACTACTGATAATCCCACTCGTAATGATGCAACAAGTATCTCCAATGTCAAAGGAAGAGGGAATCTTATCGCAATACCAGCCTTCAACAAAGAAAAGATGATCCCAAACTTTCCAAATCCTCCAATCAACTCTTGTCCTGAAGAACCAAACTGAAATCTCTGTGATCAGTAGTATGAAGCAACCATCTATCATCAAAGTGAGAATTCTAACCCAATGAACTAGGGCTGAAAACTCCTTGCTCAGGTAAGTAGAACAACTCTGTATCCTTGTGATGTAACTCAAAACCCAATGGTACAAACATGAAGTACTATTGTCTTCTACATGCTTTGTGATGTTTTCTTTATATACCATATATCCTCTCCATGTAAGATCAAAGAATGATGATGTTATAATACAACGACTAGTACTACTTCATGACAACACTTGTGTGCAACATGGTTCTTCAATACTCATCATACATTCTTGCATTCCAACAAGATGAATATGACCATGAGAAGATAGAAATTGGCTGGTTATCATCACGAAACCCACCTTTGTTTTGTACCTCTCAAGTTCGCCTTCATAGATGCTATCATAGGCTGTTGTCCCAAGGTGTGTGCCATACTGAAAACTTTCCCCAAGAGTTATCATACTTCCCTTCTCAAGGCTACTAGCTGTACCAATTAGAGAACTGTTGTCCATAATAATTAACACAATCTTTTTCTTGAGGAACTCAGGTCTGGAAACTAGGACAGCATGATGTCTATCCAAGGATGCAAAAGTGCAAAGGGACTTCTTCAAATCTAAGTTGAGATTACTTGTGCCAACATCATCCCTTGCTACCCCATGGGATATATATGCCATCTCTTCTCTCATAAATCTGAATTGAGCCTTCAATTGTCTCACCAAGTGAGGTGTCTCATCAATCCATTGACTCAACTCATGTGCATGACATGAAGTTTTAGGATTGTTCTCAAAAACAAACCTCCCATCAAGTACCCACAAATCTGGGTGCTTTTCGTGCTTGTCCATATTAAGAAGATTAAAATTGCGATCATAGCTTTTTGAGGTGTCTTCCTTGCCTTTTCTTGTATCTTCTTCACGGATAGGTTGCTCCTCCATGAGTGCTGGTCTAGGAAGTGTGCCCCGCTGAAAGTTATGCGTTCTTCTAGCTGCCATAGCTGTCACAAAACCGATCCATGCCTTCACCTCCTTAGCTTGTATGGTTTTTGCTTCTATCCAACTCCATGGTGTGGTATCCATGACAAACCAAACATTATCAAATTGTAGGATCTTCTTGTTCGGCAATCTCTTAGTCTTTGTAGTCAACTCTCTAAGACAAAATGCCTTAGCTGAAATCAAAACTTTACATTTCATGTGTCCTCCCAATAATAATGATCTCATGAAGCAAGGAATAATAAAACCACCATGCAAAGCCATACCTCTTGTGTACCTTGGATCTATCATCCCTATTTCATACTTATTCATGAAAGATAGGAGATCAAAAAGATAAAGCCTCTTACCAATGATACCCCCTTGAAGCATTTCAATCACCATGTACCTACCAAAATCATGTGAAGACAATGTATCATTGTTTAAGATCATGAAATCAACATTTGCATCATACTTGTCAATGGTGGCTCCATAAATATCATGCACATTATCTTCAATTTCTGAATGTTCGTTCCTTTGAAGTTTGGAAGTTTGATGAAGGAAAGTACCTAGTTGTTGCCTTCCACGGTCCATGTGGCTGAATTTTTCTTTGATATCCTGCAGGCACTGTTTTGCTTGAGCAGCCAACATCTTTGCTCTTCTAGCTCTTTGCAACCACTCATTACACCTGCTATTCATCCTCTTAACCTCTTCTATGCCGTGATGCACAAAATCAGATTGTTTGCAGCTTGAATTCACAATACATTCTTCATGTTCAACACACAAAACTTCAATGCTAACATTAGAGGATTCCATAACATTGTCATCTTCATGTGATTTACCTATCACCTCATGATTATGTGGAGGTATTAGACTGCTGTTTGTAATCAGAAAATCAGAATTATCGTTCCTATTTGTGCTATCTTCATGTGAATTAACATTTCCACCTTCAAGGCCACTCAACTCACAATTTGATTCCTTGCCATTATTGTGCAAAGTTGATGAAATAATGTTATGCTCCATCAATGGATCATCAAAAGAATCCATACCTTCATGTGGCTGATCAATCACTGCTGATTTGGCAACCCCCATGTTCGTAGCTTCTTCAATCTTCATATGCTCCTCATTTGTAGATGCCTTGCAATCTTCAAGCATAAATGAGGAAATGACTTTGTGATCAACCAATGGAGCAGCAATAGAATCCACAAAGGGTTTATCAATTGCAATTTTTATATCTCCCACATAAAATCTTTTGTGCACCTCTTTTGTAAAAGCATCATGTGGTTCTTTTTCCTTAACATTGTGAAAATCCTCCTCTAGATCCATACTTGTTGATTTCACATCTGTTGATTGTTCCTTCTCAACATCAATGTATTCCATTTCAATATTAAGGGAACTAGCTTCATTTACTCTAAACTGGTCAATAACTGCTGACTTATCACATTCTAAACCAAACTCATCATTTTGCTGAAATGAACCTGAGTTGCTTTCCTCATTGTTTTTCAGGAACATCTGTAACCTGCAAATCATCTTGTAGTGATTCATCTTTCATCTGTTCTTTCTTTTTTTCTTTCCTTCTCACAACTTCTTTATCTCCTTCTGGTCCACCCAAGAATTGATTGAAAGTGAGAACATCTCGAATTTTCTTAGGAAGAGAGAGATATTCATTAAAACTGGTGCAAATATAATTATGAAACATAGATGCATCCATAGTTCTGAATGTAGAAGACCAACTGTTGTAATCTAATATGCAACCACTAACACCACAGGCTGGTAAGATCAAAGCTCTGATACCCCTGTAATGAGCCAAACTCGATCTGACTCAAAACCCTCAAATTTTCCCAATTTTCTCCACAAAAAGTTTTTACATACAATTTGCATGCAAACAGATTTTACATTTTACCCGATAACTTGCAAACAGATTTCAATGAAAACATTTAATAACAATTTTAGAATAAAGATCTGAAATTACATATGAATATTGCCTTCAAATCCTTCAAATCTTCAGTAGAATAACAACAGAAAATATCCAATCGTAGTCACAAAACTTACAGTCGGATTGGAAAATCAGAAGGATGAATCTGAAGCACAAAGTGAGACATCTGAATGATATCTCCAACAGACAATGGGTTTCCGTCCACTGCCTCCAAGCTCGAGGGTTTCAGTCCTCAAACCTCCTGAAAGCCAAAGCTTCTCAAAATTCTCCAAGAGAAAATAATAACCAAACATAAACTAAGCATAAACTAAGCATCTCTTCCTATTTACCCTAGCCTCCTTTAAATAAGACCTTAAGGCAAGGCTTCCCTAGGGTCTAGTTTCTAGAAGGTTTTGGCCCTTCTAGAAGATTCTAGTTCTTTCCCTAAACATCTTGTAACCCTTCTAGAAGATTCATCTTCTAACTCTTCTAGAAGATTCTAGTTCTTCTAGAAACATCTCCTAACCTTTCTAGAAGATTCTAGTTCTTCTAGAAACATCTTCTAACTTTTCTAGAAGATTTTTTTCCTTATCATCCCCTTATTATGCCCTCTAACCCACGGGAATGTTGGATGGGCTAGAATATGACCACCAAGAGGTCACTTCAATAGTGGGGACATTACAGAGGCTCACCAAGAATCACCATTCGAGAACGATGTCCGATGCTGCTTCCTAGCTTGACAGGCTCCACAAACTCCATGATTTTGAGTTTGGATCTTAGGTAGACTAGCAACCAAACCCGCCTGAGACAGTTGAGAGAGATAGTGCACATTTAAGTGCCCATAACGCTGATGCCAAAGTTTGTTGATGGTTGTACTCCTGGGAACTAAAGCGTGCTCCTGAGAATCACCTGAATCAGCAAGTCTATACAGACTATGATCCTCAAGTCCCATAGTGATTGTGGTATGAGTCTCCCTATCAATGATGCTGCAGGTGGACGAACTGAAAACAACATCCAATTGGGGAGAATGCCTCATGATCTGACTGATTGAGAGAAGGTTATGTTCCATGCCTGGAACATAGTGGACATCGAGAAAGAGTAAATTTCTTCCTCCTGAGTGAATCTGGACAGTGCCTTTACCAACAATTGTGTACTCTTCGCCTCCTCCAAAAATGACAGAATTAGAGAATGGTTCGAATTTTGTGAACCAATCCCAACGATGAGTAAAATGCTGCGAAGCCCCGAAATCAATATACTAGGCAGAAGATTGTACTGGATCTGCTGTGCACTTGGCCATGAAAGCATAGAATGCAAATTCTTTCTGCTCAGTGTGCTCCGCGACATTTGCCATGGGTTGAGACCCTCCCTTCTTCTTTTGTTCAGAAGCCAATTGAATGCGACAATCAACCTTCATGTGACCGTATTTATGGTAGTAATTGCACTAAACGTTCTTTTTCTTCTTGCTGTCTTGAGAAGAACCTGAGCTTTTCAGCTGAGAAGTTTGTGCCTTGCCTTTGTTCTTAGTAGAAGATTTGGCAGAGAACGTTTGCTCTATGGAGGTGGAACTGGTACTGCTTCCAAACTGCTATCTCCAACGATCTTGTTGTAGAAGCTTGTTACACAAGTTTGAAAACTTCAAGTCAACATTTGTTGAAGTAATATTGAGTGTCTCAATGAAATGCTTGTAAGACTTTGGCAAACTCTTCAGAGTAATGAAAACCATGTCTTCTTCCTCCATCTTTCGAAAAATAGCTTCTAGCTAGTCGCGAATGTCCTTTATCTTTGTCAGATGCTCTCAGAGAGTGGTCTTCCCGTCCATCATTATCGAAAAGAGTATGTTCTTAAGAAAGAACGCACGACTCTTATCTGACGTTTCATGGAGACCCTTCAGGTTCGTCTAGACCTCAACAGTTGTTTTTCCTGACGACACTTGTGGCAGCTGTAGTGACTGAAAGCTTGATGAGCATGACAGCGTCCCAGTTGCGCTCATCCCATTTGTCTTGGTCCTTTCCGGCTACAGTGGGATGGGTTGAGTTCCTCAAAATGACCTGATCGAGACACCGATATTCAAAGATTGTAATTATGCGTTGCTTCTAGGTATTGTAATTCTTCCTGTTGAACTTCTGGTTGCTTTCGAGCATTATATTTGTCATCGATGCCATCACGTACCTTGAGGTCAAATTGGTGAAATGAATTTCAAGGCACTTTGAAGACAAAACCCAGAAGATCTGAAGGGTACCCAAAAAAGGTTGCTAAAAACCAAAAATTGAATACCGAAAATTTTGTGACACCCACTTGCAAATTTACAGAGCCACGAACTTCAGACACCCACTTAAAATCTGTATTGACCAGGTTGAGAACTCAAAAACCACAAGAATGCAGGTGAAAACATTTCAACGAAAAGAAGGTCAAAACCCTAGCGACTTGTAGAAGTCACATGATGCAAGGTTAGTACCCGCGGGCCGAGGCAGTTGTTATACGCTACCAGTTTGGGTTAGATGCAGCTAATTACCGTGCTGGAAATACGCGCGAGTCGTGCCCACGACTGCTTTATTAAGGTTTGCCGGGGTTACGTGCACCCGCTTGGTAGTGCCTTGAACCTTGGCGAACCGATTAACCCATGGGCCAGGATTAAAAAAAGGGCCCAAACTTGATTCAAAACATTTTTTTTTTTTCCCCTCCCAACCCTAAAACAGCATTTGATCATTTCCTTAGTGATGATTTCCATTGTGATAATTCAGTAATGTGTCACGGTCTAAATCGAGAATCAATACTAAGCCATTTCAGCTTTCAAATATAGTTGACACCCTGATAGATAAGCGCTTTCGAGAAATTAATGTCGGGTTGTACATACCGGAATAACCAACAAAGGCGGATCACAGTGTTCAAAACTATGCGGACCATGACGATACAAGTGAGCTTATATTTGCAATGGGATACATTACATACAGCGACCCGGAATTGACAACAACTTCAAAATTTGCTTAGTAGATAGCAAGTCGATAGGATGTCCGGTATTACAACATTACTATCCACTCCATAGATACAAGCGGTAATCACGGTAACTTCGTCGAAACATGCTACTTTCGATATTGAATTTGAGTTTACCAAACATGTTAGAAATACATACTTTCCGGACTTATTGCAAAGGACTTCACGTAATACGTTTGGAAGCTGATGTATGATTAGTATTAGAAAATTAGCGTGAATAAGAAGAAAGTTTGTACTCAATCTGAGACAAGGTTATAATCTTTTACAACTTCTCATAGTCTGTTTGTAGCAGCAAATACATTGATTTATAACACCAGATAATAGAATGAACAGCAGTTACAAGTAATGCAATGAGTTTATAAATATCTCAGACCTGGGAATGTGTTTGCCAGGGTAAATGTATGATCAATCTTTCTCGATCAATGATCAATGATCCTGAATATTTATCTTTGGCATTTGGCATTGATCAATGATCAAGTATCATACTATGAAATGATTTAGTTTTACAATTCTGTATATTTCTCTTATATACACACACACACACGTACCCAAACCCCTAAATTTTTTTTTCATGTACCCACGTACCGGGTTCTTGTACCCACACCCATCCTCAAACCCGAACCGGTAACTTAGGCAGAAACCCTAGGCGGCCATGAAAAACCAGAAAAAATTGCAGAAAATGAGCTCAAATCTGCACGAAAATTTGGCAAAAGAGATGCCAAACCCTAGGCGACATGGTTGCAGACTGAGGCGACCTCTTGAGGCTCAGATTCAATGAAGAAAAAATCAGAAATCAGGCTGAGAAATGTTTTTAAAAAACGCGGGTTCACATAACACCAAAAATGTGTTTCTGGGACACAAAAAAAACCACGTAAATCTTCAGAAATGGCGGCCCTGAAAGACACACACGTGTCAAAACAAGACAGAAAATTGCGCCCCAATTGCAGAGGAAAAGACGTCTAAATGGAGGTCATTAAATTGAAAAAAACGCCCAGAAACAAAGTCGTGTAGGTTAAAAAGACACAACCCAGGTCACGCGCATGAAGAGAACAAAGTCGCACCTAGTTTTAGGACGCGACTAGGGCACAAACAAGACCCGAAAAAAATTCAAGGCAAAGAACTTTCGAATTATGACCTATAGGCCCATGAAATTTTTTATCACAAATTTCCCTTTAAAAATGGTGCCTAGAAACCCTAGTTCTGCTCTGATACCATGTGAATGGTAAAAATCTACTTTATTAACATGAAAAAAGTTACAATATATAGAAAAGGAGGTTAACTGTAGATATTAAATATCTACCTACCTAATACTGTAGAAATAGTATATCAAACAAAACTAAGCAAACTAAACAATATTGACCATTAACAATATAATAATAATATAATATTCTAACATTCGCTGTCCTAGTAGGCCAATTAGGCCACTTTTACAAAGGAACCCTCCTTTAAAATTGCTGCCAACCCACATTACCTATGGGCAGTCAATTACCGGCCATCAAAATCACAAAATCCATGATCTCCACTCAGGGAACTGTTAATGATATTGCAGCTTTAGGTTCGTCCTTCCAGCCACGAGTGAAGACATAAATAAATGTAGCCTATTGGCTATTTATTTATATGTGACATTTGATGAGAATGGGCAAATCTCTTGGCAACAATATAATTTTCTCTTGGGCCGACTTTCCTTATAAATTATATTTATTATTTGTAATTATATTATTCTGTGCTTGGCCGACTTGCATCATAAAAGGAGGTGTCTCTTGGATTTGTATATATAGGAGTTCTATTTCTCATTTGAAGATCATCAAGCAAGTTCGATATTATATTCTTCTATTAAGAGTGCGAATTCCTTATAGAGCAGATTGCGAATTCAGTCAAGGGCAGAGATAGTTATTAAAGAAGTGCAGATTGTTATCTGCCATTGCATCTTGTTATGTGCTGAAGATTGGCCTTGTGATTGGCCTCATTGTAAAGAGAATTGTTGCTCTATTTATATATATAAGAGAGATCTTTGTTGCTGGGTTTTTTCTCCCTCAAGAGGAGGGTTTTCCTAGGGTATCTGCTGTGTTATTGTGTCTGATTTTGACTTAATTTTCTGTGCATATAATCTGATTATAAAAATTTACATGGTATCAGAGCGGGTTTGAGAGGATCGTGATCAGATTATTTCTAATCAGCAATACCCTAGTTGTTCATCTATCTACTTTAGTCAAGATGGTGAACGGTTTGAAGATCGAGGATAGACTCAAGGGTGCATCCAACTTCACATCATGGAGGTTTAGGATCATGCTTACCTTGCGTGAAAATGACTTGGGTGAGTTCGTTGAGTCCAGTGTTCCTGAACCTGAGGAGGAGGAAGCAAAGTTACAATGGGTGAAGAAAGATGTTAAAGCAATGAAGATATTGGTTGATTTTGTCAAGGATCATATTGTGCTTATTGTCTCTAAGTTGAAGACAGCGAGAGATATGTTCAAAACATCGGAAGAGATGTATGAAATCAACAATATTAGCTGGGCACTTGCACTGAAGCAACAACTTCATCATGTGAAGATGGCGAAAGGTGAATCTATGATTGCATACTTTATGAAGATTGCAGATTTGAGAGATCAGCTCTCGACAATAGGACATATGGTTGATGACAAAGACTTAACCATGCTCGCTCTCAATGGTTTACCTTTGTCTTGGGAATCCTTCATTTAGGGAATCAGTGCAAGATCGAAATTGCCTAAGTTTGATCGTCTAAGATCTGATTGCATTCAAGAGGAATCAAGGTTGGTGGCAAGAGGCGTTGGTCAAAGTTCAAAGAATGAAGACATTCATGTTCTCGCCTCCCATACTTCAAAGAAGAAAGGAAAAGATGGAAGGAAGGGTTTCTTCAAAAGGAATCGAGACAAGGGAAATGATGATGCACCTCCATTCAAGAAGAAGAGGGATATGTCCAAGATTCAATGTTTTAGGTGTGATAAGTTTGGGCACTTCGCCAAGTATTGTCCAACTAGACCTAAGCAATAGGTCACCGTTGCAGATGTTGATGATGCCTCTCCTCAAAAAGATTCAAGTGAATATTTGTTCTATTCGGCATTATCAAGTAGTGTACCTTCCGACACCAACACTTGGATAATCAATAATGGTGCTTCACGACACATCACCGGCTTCAAGGAGCACTTATCAAGTTTGGTGGAAAAGGAGTCTTTTGAACAAGTCATCATTGGAGATGATGCTAGCTACTCCGTGAAAGGAATTGGGACCTCTACACTTCATTTGGATTCCGGCATATCACTTCAATTGGGTAATGTTCTTTATGTTCCTGGAATCAAGCGCAATCTTATTTCTATATCAGCTTTGGAAGATAAAGGATATCAAGTTTCCTTCTCCAAAGGAAAAGTTCTAGTGTGGATGGAGAACTCTAGATTCAAGGATGCTCAAGTAATTGGAGTTAGACATGAGAACCTTTACAAGGTTGCACACGTTCTTCTAAGCTTTGGTTCATGACTCTTCAAAGTCTTTCGCGATCTTTAGTATGGGAGATTGGCTCACCACACTTGAGGCCTTACCTATCATGGAAAGATGGTGGCGGGGCCTTCCTAAATTCAACCCGAGGGGCAAGAAGGTACTTGCAAGGGCTAGCATTGGGTAAATAAAGCCCTTTTATAGTAGAGAAAATAGATCTAAGTGTATTGATCACTCTAGGAAGACATGGTTATTTTTTGAAATCCTAAAGAGTTTGAGGAAGTGTTGGATAGGTTTAAAGGGTTTTAAAGCCTTGGTAGAAAATCTTTACATTAAAAGAATTAAAGGTCCTCGGATCGACAATGGTGGAGAATACACCTCTGGTAGTTCGGAATTTTTGCATTGATAAGGTTAAAGGGAGTTTTGTAATTTCACTATAATCCTCAACAAAATGGTGTTCTTGAGAAAGAAAGAACAAGACAATGCATTAACAGAATGACAAGGCCATGATCATGATCAAGATTTAAAACCTTCCTATGTTGAGAAGCTTCGGGACAGGTGTATGTTGGAATAGAAGTCCCTCATAAGATCTTGGAGAATATGACTCCAGAAGAAGCCTTTACAGGGAAGAAGCCTGAAGTCAGTCACCTGAGGATCTTTGGATGTCCTGTCTATATTCATGTTCCCAAGGAAAAGAGAACCAAGTTGGAGCCTTTTGGCAAGAAGGGAATATTTGTGGGCTACAGTGAGACATCAAAAGCCTACAAAATTTACATTCCAGGTCAGAAGATGATAGAGATCAGTAGGGATGTCACATTCGAGGAAGATGTTGCATTCAAAAGATCCAGGGGGATTCATATGGAGATTGATAATGAAGAGTCTCCTCAGGATATGGAAGTTGACCATACTCCTGAGATTCAGAGGGAGATTTCAAAACCAAAGGAAGATATTGATCTTGTTGAACCCATGGAACCTATTGATGGGCCTACTGACATTGTTGTTGGGAGAAAGAGACCTCTATGGGCCAGTCGTACTATGCAAGAGGTTGAAAGCTTTGCAGCTCCTAGAGGCACATTCAGGGAAAGCAAAAGGCCACATAAGTTCTCCAGTTATGTTACCTTGATGAGTCAGATTATAGAATCCAAGCCTACCTGTGTTGAGGAAGCATCTTGTCATCAAGTTTGGAAAGATGCTATGACAGAGGAGTATCAGTCAATTCTTAAGAATGATGTTTGGGACATTGTTCCTAGACCCGAGGGCAAGTCTGTGGTATCTTCTAAATGGCTATTCAAGATTAAGCATGCTACAAATGGAAGCATTGAGAAGTACAAAGCAAGATTTGTGGCTCGTGGGTTCTCTGAGAAAGAGGGAGTTGATTATGAAGAAACATTTGCTCTTGTTGCTCGCTATACTTCTGTCAGAACCATCATTGCTATTGCTGCATCTAAAGGATGGAAGATTCACCAGATGGACATGAAGACAGCCTTTCTCAATGGTGTGATTGAGGAAGAAGTTTATATAGAGCAACCTGATGGATTTGAGGTTCATGGGAAGGAGTCACATGTTTGCAAGTTGAAGAAGGCCTTGTATGGTCTTAAGCAGGCTCCTCGCGCTTGGTACGAAAGAATTGATCGTTACCTATCAAGTTTGGGGTTCTTGAAGAATGATGCTAATTCAAATCTCTACTTCAAGGTAATCAATGGTGAAGCATTAATTTTGGTTTTATATGTTGATGATTTGATCCTTACTGGAGAAGATCACCTGATTCTTGAGTGTAAGAAGGAGTTGACTTCGGAATTTGAGATGAAGGACCTTGGGCTTATGCATTACTTCCTTGGATTAGAAGTCTGGCAGAAACCAGATGAGATGATTCTAAGTCAAGGAAAGTACACCATTGATATACTTAAGAGATTTGGCATGATGGATTGCAAATCCATGTCTACACCTATGGAGACCAACACATAAGTTGAAGAGGAGAACATGACTAATTCAGACTTGGTGGATCCTACATTGTACAGACAGCTTATTGGATCCTTGATGTATCTAGTTAACACTAGACTTGACATTTGCTATGTAGTGAGTGCACTTAGCCAGTTTATGTGTGATCCGAGACAGATACATTTTGTTGCAGCCAAACATATCCTGAGATACTTGCATGGTACAGGTTGGATATGGGTTGAGAGTATACTTAGGATCACGGAGACTTGAGTTACATGGTTTCCTTGATTGATTAGGCGAGGTTGTATCCTGATTAGAAAGAGCACCTAAGCGTTGCTTGATTTAGGTTCAACTATGATTTCTGGTCGCGTGAGGAAGCTTGATCATCTGTAGCATTAAATTACAACAGTGAGAGTATATTAGGCTTGTATGGCAACTTCGGGAAGCGGTGTGGCCGTAAGCTCCTTGCGAGATTGTTTGGACAATCAATGGAGCCTACTATCATTCAACGTGATGTCGAGTTGTGTGAAGCTTTTGTCAATCCACATGTTTCATGTGGAACCAAACGTTGAGATCAAGTACCACTATATTAGAATGTAAGGTACTATAGAGAATTTATTACAATTGAGGAGTACATCAACGATGGCCGGGCGGTAAATATTCTCACCAAGCCTCTCGCCCGGGATAAAGTTTGTGTACTTAGAGATAAGCTTGGTATAGTGGAAAATCCGACCTTGGTGAGTAAGAGTCTACATTATCGGTGAGCCTTGCTAATGCATTTTCCTCACAGGGGAGCGGAGGAATTTGAGGTGCAAGCCCTTGTTAATACATTTTCCTCACGAGGCGGAGGAATTTGAGGTGAAAGCCCTTGTTTCCACCCTCTGAGCTGAGTCATGGTGGATGTTATGTGTGAGACTCCATGGCATATGTTGTACTTGTGTTTCACCCTCTGAGAGAGTCATGGTGAAAGTCACGTTGAGGTGACAACATCACTCAAGTGATGAACACTTGTACTTACCATAGTATGGTTGTAGCCATTATGGTTGATATCGTGTTGAGGCGATATCTAATATCACGTTGAGGTGATATTCTTCTCTTCACATCTGGTTGTAGCCAATGTGATGAGCATCATGTTGAAATGATTTGTCTTGAGCAGCTGAAAGTTCTCTCCCTAGCTGAGAGGGAGTGTTAATGATATTGTAGCTTCAGGTTCGTCCTTCCAACCACGAGTGAAGACATAAATAAATGTAGCCTATTGGCTATTTATTTATATGTGACATTTAATGAGAATGGGCGCATCTCTTGGCAACAATATAATTTTCTCTTGGGCCGACTTTCCTTATAAATTATATTTATTATTTGTAATTATATTATTCTGTGCTTGGCCGACTTGCATCATAAAAGGAGGTGTCTCTTGGATTTGTATATATAGGAGTTCTATTTCTCATTTGAAGATCATCAAGCAAGTTCGATATTATATTCTTCTATTAAGAGTGCGAATTCCTTATAGAGCAGATTGCGAATTCAGTCAAGGGCAGAGATAGTTATTAAAGAAGTGCAGATTGTTATCTGCCATTGCATCTTGTTATGTGCTGAAGATTGGCCTTGTGATTGGCCTCATTGTAAAGAGAATTGTTGCTCTATTTATATATATAAGAGAGATCTTTGTTGCTGGGTTTTTCTCCCTCAAGAGGAGGGTTTTCCCAGGGTATCTGCTGTGTTATTGTGTCTGATTTTGAGTTAATTTTCTGTGCAAATAATCTGTTCATTAAAATTTACAGGAACGGCCTCCAAGACCCCTGACCGGCAAACCCTCACTTTTAGCCTATTTTGTAGGGGTTTATTGAAAAACCTATCTCCCAGCCTCTTGACACCTTACAAATGCATCAAACACCCTTCATCATGCTTGCACATGCTTAATCAATCATAAAAATCTGCTGCCCCCAAGTTTTACAACCTATTCCAACCTGAAACCACCAAATTTCTCTCAAATTACACACATTTCACCACTAGGGCATCATGCCCAATCTCACAATTCACCACCTCTGCTCACAAAACCCATTCAAAACACCTACTACTACCATTTGGGACTCATTCCACCGAGCATCAGTGAAAACAATAGGTGGAATGAGTCAATTTCCCATTTTAAGACCTCAAAACCCTTAAAACCAGGGCTCCTTTCCCGCCTTCAGTTATTTATCAGTAAAAACCTTGAAACACAAAGAGAATGCACAAATATAGATTCAAAACGGAGGTACCACAATTCTCCAATGGATTCAATGCAGTTTTAGAGCAAACACCAACTGTATGGGCCGTACAAGCCTGGAAACAACAGAATTTCTGTTAAAAATACAAAATTACAGTGAAAACAGGGGTTTTTATTGCTTCTTCTTGTACAAAATCATCAACCAAACCTCTATTTGAGTTCCTCAAGTATTTATAACCTATAACCAACTAACAAACCATCAAACTAACTTTTGAACTACAAGTGACTGTTGGAGTTCCACCATTGTGCATTTTTGCACTTTTACATCTTTTCCAATATTGCACATTTTTTATACAACTTTTGACATTTTAACCAAATGAACTCATAACTCCTAAATACATACTAGATGGTCCTTTTAGACCTTATTGAAAACAAACATAAGACTCCACACCTAACACAAAACCACATTTACCTAAAATGTCTTGGTGCCCCTGCACCAGTGATTGTTTATGCTTACCAAACCTGCCATTTTTATGAGTTTTTTAAACTATTATTTGTTAATTTTTGGAAAATTTAGCGTCATATTCTTACATCACATACTGATCCGTTTTCAGTTTGAAGCATAGCATAAGGGGCGCTGTTGAATTTGACTCTTCAAATGTGCTAATTAAGCAGGAACACCCGTGTCTAATTATTTTTTGCAAATGGTAATTTAAATTTAACAAGGAAGATGACAATGCGATTATAGGCACAAGAATTCAATCAAGTCAAGAATAAATGTCATACAACAAACTAAGAGGGGCTTGATTTAAGACTGCCCATGCTCTACAAGACTCACTACTCATGCTCATGTCTATTACCTTTATTTATAATAGCTGAGGGAGGTTAGGTATGACAATGTGAACACATATGAACTTATGTATGAAGAGTGGTCTGCCATGTGGAAAATACACTATTTGGCAAAGCAATAATTTCATGACATGTTCATAAAGTTGACTATGTTAACACCTACCAAAGTGGACATACAAAAATTCAAACCATGGGATAGAAAACCAAGGTTGAGTTAAGCCGAGCTAAGTTACCTAAGCTAAGCTTAATATTATTTTTACTCTAATATGCCCCCCAAGATTAACTTAAATATTGAAAAGGAAATGACAAAGAGGAGGATCTATAGGGTATTCACCCTTTCGAGACAACTTCCTTTATACCTTGCAAAGCTTGAATGATAAATTGTCTTTTATGATTGGTTTAGTGAAGATGTTTACAATTGCAATTGAGTCTTCTGCATGAAGATTGATCACAATATCCTAAATGAATTGTTAGATGTAGTGCATATGAAGCTCATTTTGCTCGATGTGTTGGTGCTCCATTGAGTTGTAGACAATATGGATAGCACTTTGGTTGCCACACTAAAGATTGGTGAGATGGGATTGTGGGATGCCAAACTCAGCTGAATTTTGGCAAATCCAAAGAGATTCTCGACTTGTTGGTTGCTCCATGATATTTTACCTTAGTTATTTGGTTGGACTAATTGACTAGTCTAGATACAATATGATATAAGTATCTAAAAGTGGACTTGTGATCATCAATGTTGATTGGCCGATAATAGTTTGTATAGCATACAAATTGAGCATTGTCCCTTGATGTATATTCAATGCAAAATGAGTATGCATTTTATTGCTTGCCAATGACATTCATAGAGATCTTGCTTGAATTGAGAGATGATAGCAACAATAGAAGATAGGTTACATCAATTGTGAGTCGAATAAAGAAGGCTATTGATCATTGTTGAACATAGCATTAGTGGATTGTGTAGAACAGTTGAAAATAATTTTTCTCTAGACCAAAAGGGAGTGGGGGTTGACTTGTAGTCAAGCATTTGAAATTGTGTAAGCATGTTCAAGGCAAGCTTAGGTTGAGAAAGACATCCCAATCGTAGATGAGTCACCTGAAGTTCGAGGAGTAGTGAAGAAGGTCCATGTAGTCAACATACAATGACTTTATATGTTTGTATTCAACTATGTATTAATTGTTTGTCAGATTTCAAGTAGTTATAGGAGTTAGTTGATAGATGGTTGTGTTATTATTGTTATAAAAGCAGGAGGAGACCACAACATCATCAAGATCAAGAGATCATTTGGTCCTTAAGAATTAGAACAAAGAGAATGGAGGAGATGACTACGGGAAGAAACTAAAGAAACCCCAATCATTGGATTTGGAGCCCATCTCGAAAATGGCGTTGAAGTTGAATTTGTAGTCGGGAAAACAAAAAAAATTCCACTACAAAGAAGCATACAAGGGCAAAGTGGGAGGAGATAGCAAGGAACTTACCACTACCTAATGAAGCATGATTTGATCTTTCTAACCATGTAAAAGGTTAGTACAACCACCATTAGACAAGGAAGAATGGGAGATAAAATCTAAAGATTCATTGATAGAAGCATACGAGAGTAACCTTCAATGCATTGAAGAGTTGTTGATTGAAGAAGTATTGGTGATTGAAGGAACCAAGACAAAAACTCTTGGGGCAAGGGTGTATAAGAGAAAACTTGAAGGCAATATGAGTTTGCAAAACATTGAAGCAAAATGAGTTGAGGATTGTCATGTGGCCAAAAGTACAAGAGAAGCATCGGTACATCTGAGTCAAGACTCTTTGGTGAATAGGTTCTAGGCACTAGGTTGCATTAGAGGAAAAATATGGTGACTCCACCATCAAGCCCTAGCATTGAGAGGCTAAGATTGCCCAAATTCATATGTAATGGATTAGAGGATCCAATAAAGCATTGCAAAACCTGTGAAACAATCTGGGCAATGAACAACCAAGATGATAGAGTGTATTGGCTATAGTTTTTTCCAACCACCTCGTGGCGTTTAGCTATTGATTGGTATATAGACATTGAACTATCCTCTCAAAACACATGGGAGAGATTAAAGAATGCCTTCAAGGGAGAGTTCAAATTGCTTCGAGATGATAATGAAATAGTAGCAAAAAATTACAATACAAGGTGAGCATGAAAATGTAAGAGCTTATGATTGTAGGCTCAATGAGCTCATGGTAAAATTAGAAAAAGAACTAGCTAACAATTTGAAAAAAAGATGGGTCATTGAAGGTTTTATCCTTCATTAAGGAAAAAGATGAAGGTAGAACTACTCTCTATGTAAAAGCCTATAAGCAGACAATGGACATAGAGAGTGAAGACAAAATGTCCTCCCATGGTTAAAGAAAAATAGAGGAAGATTAATGCTTGGCTGACAACAACGACAATGAATTTGGAACTATACAAGCCTTGAAAATGGACATGATGTGGATGATGAAGGAATTGAAGGTAGAAAAAGAAACGAGTACAGAAACCAAGGAACTTTGGTGCATAGAATGCAAAAGTGAAGGTCACATAAAAAATAGTTGTCCTAGAGAAATGTTTTTTTTTTATATTTGTCAAGTTATGGGTCATCTAATCAAAGAGTGCCAATACAATTTGAGTAGGAATATGCAATTGCTCTTCACATCAGGAGAGTAGTCCACTCCACCTAGCACTCCATTGAAGCTGTAGAATAATAATAATGCATCTCTAGGTGGCTACTGAAATCCAATAGGGGGAGGTTGGAGTTAGATACAATACAATCCTAAAAGTTGTCCCATTATACAATGTCTAAAATGTAATGAATGGAGGCACTTTGCAAGAGATTGCTATAGAAGCTAGAGCACAATGGGATTACTATGCAAATGTTGTGGACCTTGAGATCATGAAGATGCTAGATATCTGAAGTACAAGGCTCGTATTAACATGATTGAGGATTAACATGATTGATGTAGAAAGGCATAACGAAGTATTGGCTGTTACTCAAGTCTAAGCAAGGAAGGTTGTGTACTTTGGATCCATGTACAAAGAGAGAAAGACTTCTTGAAGCAATAGCCAAAGTAGAGCACCCTATGCTTAATGAATGCTGCCACTCAGACACAAATGCAAGTACAGTAACAAATCAATTACAATCCAACAAAAATATTGCAAGGCAAGTACTTCAAACTACCGTCTTAGTTAAAGCAATGGATTTATTATAGAGTATTTCTAAACTTTGAAATTTTGGTGAATACTATATTTTGAAAGAGTGAACAATGCATGTTGCGGTCCATTTAGAATATGAAGAAAATGAAGACCCAATATCAAACATCTATTGTCAAGAGACCAAGTAACCGATCCTATATTATTGACGACTAACATGGCAAAGAAACCAATGGTTGTGCACATGGAGATCCTTGGAAGGAATCTCATTGATACTCGCAAAACTAGTTTGAATGTTCTTCATGAAGACATTTGGAGAAGTTTGGGTAAGTTGACCATCTAGCTCCCACCTTTTCAACTAGTAGGTGCAAATTAGTAAGGGATGAAGGTGCTTGGAATTTCAATGGCCCAAAAGGTACTCATTGGAACTCAAACTTTTTTATTAAATTTTGTAGTCATCTCATTATAGAAGAAAGTGTTTGACACATTGTTTGGTTGGGGTTGTTTGGTAATAGCCAAAGCTGACCACAACTAGAAAAAGAACACACTCTTGATTGAAAACAAGGATTGGAAATGCATAATCAATTTGAAGAACTAGGTAGTAAGTGAGGAAGCAACTTCCTTAGATTCTTCAAATTCCTCAGAGTTGAACTTCGAAGAAGAATGGATAGAGAGGTCATATCACGGTCCAATGGAGCCTAATGACGAAGGGATTTTGGAATTGCAGTCGTGTTCGGAAGATGAAATAAATTCTCTTTGGCCAATTTCATTGGAAAATAGAGGTCTATGAAGTATTTCCATAGAATTGTAATTTTATTGAAGCTACATAGATCAATAAAGAGGAACAAGGATTGTGCAATGACAAAGCAACCAATGGATAATGACTTTGGAAGGATGGACAATTTATGTGTGTGGGACGTAGTACAAGGTTCGCAAAAGTTGGGAGTTTTTGCTTATATCAGAGGCACCCAACTTTACTAAAGACTACAAAATTGATGAAGGTATGCCTCAAAATAATAATAATATTAATAAAATATTCAAGCGGGAGCCTATGAATAATTGTAATAATGAATGTTGTAAGGGACCATACTTGTGCTGTATATTTCGACACAACATTGAAAGTATCGTATAACAGGTTGATCAAAAAGTTAATGAAAGGGAAAGTATTATATAATGGGTCAGATGAAAAGAAAATTATTAAAGTTAGGAAAATAATGTCTCTCACATTGGAAGAAAATGAAAAAAATAATTTCTTGACCATCCTAGCACATTTATCATACACTCTGATCTTATTACCGTACAATTAATCTCTTCCAAATTGCCATGTGATTCATTAATATAGTTGTACAACTTGATTTCACCATCACCATATGTTGCAATCCTTTGCCATCATATTACCATGCTGTCATTTCCACTGTATGGTTTGCATTGTATGATTTGACTAGGTTTCTCTTCTTGTACAACCTGTTTTTGCCAATACATTCTACTGATTCTCTATTAATTTTTTCTGCCAACATACGATTTGAATTCCCAATCATTGCATAACCTAAATTTTGATCATTGTATAGCCTACAGTTCACATGTTGCTGTCCACCGTATGGCTTCATTTCCTTGACATCGTATGGACTCTTCTTTTTGCTCTTGCACAACCTATCTTTTATGCCCTTGTTGTACAGATTGTTGTAGGGTTTGATCTTATTTCTCTACCATATGGTTTCTAATTTGGTCACTTTGCTATCCATTGGACAACTGAAGGGGTTTTAGTTTATCAATTCCAACTTGCTGCTAAAAGTTTTTGGCTTTTTGGTCATCGTAGAACTTATCAATTCTAGTTTGTTGCAAGAATTGAGAGTTAGTAATATTTAATTATTGCATAGTATGACAACAATTCTTAGGCATACATCTTTTGCAATCCATTTCAATAGTATGGCATAGCCAAGAAGAATTGCAAGTTCATTGGAATAACTACTGGGAGCATCATATTATTTATTTTAAGGAGTCTCCATATTATTCATTTTATATAGGCTGTTGAGCAATATCTAAGTTTATCATCCAACAAATACATTGATTACAAGCAATGATCATGGCCAAGAAAGGGAAGAAAATAGTTTTAGATAATGACACCCATGCAATAGGAAATCTTGTTCAAATAATTGATGATGTATTAACAAAGGAGACAAAGGCTCCTTAAATAGAATTACAAAGACGATGTGTCTAAAAGAAACAATCGTTAACAAAAGACGAAGATAGAAACTATCTAACCAAACTAACTAAGACTAATATGACCATTAAAGAAACTACATTATTCTAATACCCTCCCTTAATGGTCATTGTTCTAACAACTTAGAAAAATAGCAAAGAAGGCTGCCCCTTCTTCTCAGAAGGATTTTGCAACAAAAGACAAGAGCTTGCCACTGACTCTGCCACTTGAGATGAGTCTGCCACCAACCCTCCCAGAAACTGTAGAACTCCTAGAAATGACCAAAACTAATCACAAAACATCCAACCTGATGTTGGGTAATAGAATTGGCCCTCCCTATAACCAGAGACACACAGAGAACAACTGCCACGATTTTGAGGAAAAATCGGCAAACCCTCCAAACTTTTGCAGATGAGCATGATGCCCCAGAATAGATTGCAAAAAGTTGCGATTTTTGAGGAAAAAATTTGCCAAACCCAAGATTACAAATCATTGTTTTTTTGGAAAAAAAGGTAAAAACCTATAAAGAAATCCCACACAACTTTGCAAATTATAGAACTTAGTAACGATTTTTGAAGATAAAATTGAAAAAACCAAGCAAGTAGTTGGCACAAAATCTGAGACATGGATTAGCATACAAAACATTGTTTTTAAGAAAAAACAGTAAAACCTTTCCAGAAACTAGAGAGCCCTTTCAAACTGCAGAAATCCTAAGGAAGGCATACAGGAGCAAACCCTTAATTTTTGAGGAAAAAATTATAAACCCTCCCATGATTTTTTCAGGCAAAAAACCAAAAAACCAAAAACCCAAGTATAATTTTTTATAGGGACAAAAATTGTA
>VDFB02384010.1:0-25569 GCA_007258455.2 Sequoia sempervirens
TTTTGGTATTTTCAAGGGTTTTACAAATGTTTAGGGGTTTTTTGAGAATTTACAAGTTTCGACCAAGAACCTAACCTAAGAGACCTATCCTAGGGGCCTCGAGTGCTGATCAAAGATTAGCCTTGCCTACGTTATACACACAAAGACCACGTAGTTCGACTAACTCAACCTATTTACAAGATGAGAAATGCATAGGTGAAAGATGCTAGCTTATTATGAAAAACTCCTAAAGGACTGACCTAGGGTGTCTCAGGGGCATATCAATGATGGCCTTTCCTACGTTTAAGCTCAGAGACCTGTAGTTTGACAAGAGGACTCTATTTTTTTTGGATTTTTCGTGTTCGACCTTTTTAGGGTTTTTAATGTTTTTTGGATGCTTTGGATTTTTCCTTTACAATTTTCTAAATGTTTTTGGATTTTAGCTATACAAGATTTTACAATTTTTTTTGGATTTTTTAGCGAGATAAGATTTTATGAATGTTTTTGGGATTTTCTGAAAAAAATGACCTCAAGATATACACGAACCTGATTGTGATCCATAATGAAATGCCCCTTGTAGACACTTAAAAATGACCTAGGCCTGCAAGCTTCATTTTTACCACTTTCGTCCTAGCATAATTATGACATTTAATTATTAGTCTTATCTACTAAATTAAATAATTAAATTTAATTATTTAATTGCCAATTAATATTCTTCTCGTTTTAAATAAATTAAATTATTTAAAATGTCATCTCAATCTTAACTGTCAGTCCATTTTGATAAATAATCTGAAAAAGATTATTTATTATCTAACAAAATCATTATTTTGAATTAATTTAATTCAAAATAGTAATTAATCTTCTAAAAATCAAGTAGTCAGGCAGATTTTTGATTTTCCAAATCGAATCTTCAGTTTAAATCTTATCTTCTTGATTTTTTGAATCTCATGAATCAGACAATCTTATCTTCTTGATTTTTTGAAAATCTTTATTTTTTTAATTAATTTCCTCATTTATTCTCCACCATCGATCTGATTATCTGAGACATTTTCTTGACCGTTCGATTAATGAATTTTCCCTAACCCTAATTAGGGATTCTCAAATTTAATTTGGACCTCTCATTTTAGGTCCTCATCATCAATTAATCTCGTCCGTCCACTCAAAATGACATTTTCTATAAAATGTCATTTTCCTCTCACTTTTCGACTACATGCTGACATTTTATATTTACGCATACACATATTATAGGCATTATACTCTTGCACTTGCATTCTTAGGATTCTCATTAGAATTATTATTGTCATGTGATCAAATCTTAGACATTGTCATAGTCATAGGCATTTAGACATTTTTATACAAATCCTTCAAGGCTTGTTGTAGGACTTAGACATTTTCAAATTGCTTGCATAACGAATCTGAGGGCAACATCATCCAGCAAGTAAGAAGGTGCTATGGAGGTAATCATGGGAATGGCGATTTACAGGTATAATTGTTCTATTGTTTAATTTCCTTTGTGCTCTATAGAACTTTGGGTTTATTGACATTTATGATTTTCATTCATTTGATCTAATCTAAAACCTTAGAATTTACCCTTAGTTACATTGGTGAACCCGACTCCGTTTTTCTGGTTATTTCTGTACATTTTTTTTGTGTTTTCTGCTATTTTGCAGGTACAAGTACGGAGTGACGCAACTGCCTTTTAAAAAAAATCATGACGCATCTGATGTGTTGCGACGTGTTCGCAAACACAAAAGCCGCAATCGCTCTGACAAGCGGCAATCAATATCTTGAACGATGCATCTGCTCTGTCATGCCGCATTCGAAGTCTTGAATGACGCATATGCTCTGTCATGTCGCATTTGACTGGTAAATATTTTCTTTCATTTTTGACATTCTGATTTTTAGATTTTAGGGTTTTCTGGTTATTGGTTTCTTTCTGGTTTCTTCTGGTCTTCTAATTTTTTGGTTTTTCATTCCTACATGTTAGCTAGCTTAGGATTTTGTGTTACTAATCTCTGTTTACAGCGTGTGGTGATTACTATTCGTGTGTCGAAGATCATTTAATAAAGAAACTACTAATCTTTTGTTTGCAGATTCGAATGTTGAAGACAGAATAAAACAAACATTGTGCTTGTTTTTCATAGATTAGCAAATATTTAACTTTGGTGCACATAAAAAAGATCATTCATGTCTTCTTTACTTGATTGTGTTTGCAAAATGGTAGGTGAGTATGCTCTCACTTGGTGAAAACCTCATGATCAGAAAAAAAACCAGACCCATTTTTATTTGTTATTACCCTGACTTGGTATATCGGAGTATCCTCTCCCCTTGCGCTTTCGGGCGATCTTGGGTGTAAGAGAAATGGTTACCAACTCTAGAAATTGGGCCTGCCTAGGGATTTCATCACCCCAACGTGACTCAAACCGGTAACGAAGCTAAAGCCAAGCTACCTCCGACCGGTATATAAATGTAAATCTTAAGGGAAAACCTAAGATTGCAAGTGCGGATGTGTCATACGGACAGAGTTGTACTCCCTTAAACCCTATTGAGCTTAACCTCTTCAGGCTAGAGTGCCACCTTAATGGTGATTAATCTCTTGCCCCATGTATGGCCACTCGAACGGGGGTCCCGAACTAAAATTTTTTGTATAGAAAGCCAAAAACCTTCTATTTGCTAGCTCAGCACCGGTCGGTGTGAAGGCATCCACACTTTCATAGTTTGTAGTAGAGGTGATCAGCTCGCCATGGGAGTTTCATGGGGGTTGGAAGCTTGGTTGGCCTGAGAAGAGAGTGCATTGTAAGGGGGAGCCCGTGCAGCCAAGCTTCCAAATTCACACGCTATAGATATGCGGTTGGGGAAACACGCATGGAATCTAGTGAATACTGTCATGGCCTAACCTAGGATTGTGCTTATCTTTTGTGTGATTGGTTACATTCAAAACACTATGTTTGTCAAGTGCTTTCTAGTTTTATCACAGTTCGAAACAAAACATTCACCAAATAGATCTAAATTGACATCAAAATGATAAGAAAATCATTTTTAAACAAAACTGTGTCGCATTTGTTGAACTGCAATTGATTTTCTGCACCGCAACTGCTCTGTTAAACCGCATCTGCCATTTAGAACACCGCATCTGTAGGCGTCGCAACACATTTGAACACTAAAAAGCTGTATATGCTTAATCAAGTCGCATCTAATAGTCCAAAAGCCGCATTTGATAAACAGAGACGCATTCACAGCTTCAAACGACGCATTTTCCTGTCAAAAATTTAAAACTTCATATTCGAAACCTGAGGTCTTCAACTTGTCAACCATTTGTCAAACATTGTTTCTAGGGAGATTCTATCGGAAACCAAGTCTAAAATTGCTCAAAGTTTCAACCATTAGCTTGCATTCGTCACCATAGGTTTCATCCTTCATTCTTTTTAGTTGCATACATTTGGCATTAGATTATCCCTAGGTTTACATTTTGCATACTTAGGATTAGAAAAATCTCAGCACACTTTGCAAAGTCATTGCTTTCAAGACTAGGCTCTCTTGGACTAAGTTGTCAAACCCCTTTTCAGTCATTGTCCTCTTTTGTGAGATTTTTCCAACTCAAAAGTCTAGTTAGGAAGACTCACTAATCATTTAGACCTTGTCACCTTGTCATTTTAAACAAAGTCCTTTGGCAGTCAAAATCGAAAACAAAGTTTGAGCTTAGAAGTGCTTAGATACCCTTGTCTTAAATTGCATTATAAGTCTACACATTGCATATCCTATTCATGAAAATCCAAAAACATTAGTCATTCTAGTCATCATTTTGAACTTAGACTTCGCGTAGTGTCATACTTGCATTTAGTTGTCATTCCCATTTGAGCAATCTCATTTATGGTGGAAACTAGACTCCAAAAACAAAGGAGACAAATGGAAAACTTTCGACAAGACCCCACAAATGACCCAAACTGGACCTTTTACGATCCATTTTCCAATTTAGACAATCAACCTCCAATGACAACACAATCCTCATCAAATAGTCCATTCGAACCATTCTTGCAAAAAGATGAAAATGGTCAACTACTTGAGGAAAACTTAGAGGCACTAGCACAAGACCCAGAGGCCTGTCAACTTGTTGAAACAATGGTCCGTCATGACAAAGACAGATTCTTAGCTATGCTCTTGAGTGAAGGAGCTAAGTTACCACAAGGATTTGACGTTAACACGCTAAATTTGACACCTCCTGACCCTAATACCAACAACACACATAACATGTCACATAGTGGTCAACTTCCAAATATTATGAGCAATACTTCTTTTGGGACCACAACGACAGTGCATGCCACTCCCAACGTCCCAAAAACCCCCAACATTCCCAATACCACAAATATCATGACAGTAAATGCCACGACAGTAAAAGCCATGGGGGCATCATCAAGTCACAACAACCCCCCCTTGACAGCTCCATCTCCTACCATGAGCACAACTTCGACATATCCGCTTAGTGGTATTTCACAAAATCCTTCAAGAGGAGCCACAAGATGTGTATTCATCCAAGGACAACAACAAAACGTTAACATGACAACACAGTCAAATGTCATTTCCTCCCAAGGTACAAACAAAAACGTTTCCCTTATACAAAATCAACAATTCGCACAAGGCGGCCAAGTAACACAACCCATGACATCATTAACACATCATAACATTCATGGTCATAACATCCCCCAAATAATGACACACATGACTGGAGGACACATCCCAACCTACTCATCTAACGTTCATACTCATCAACATGCACCCAATCATAACTTCCAATACCAACAACACGCCAATCCACACACGTCATACATGTCACAACAATCCATACCGCCACAATACACCAATATTCATGCCCAACAAATAGGAACACATGGTGTACCAGGCAATCCAACGTACAGAAACATAAACGACCCTGCTGTGGACGCCCTCCAAACAAGATTGAGGGATGTAGAGAAAACTATCCAAAACATGTACATTTCAGGCAAGAAATCAGAAATATCATATGATCTAAATGTATACCCATTCGACACGAGCTTATACATGCCTCCATTTCCGCCAGGATATGTGTCACCCAACTTCACAAAATATAGAGGCAAGACAAACCCCATTGAACATGTTTGCAAATTTGCAACCAATTGTATGGACATCGCCTATGAACAAACATACTTGATGAGACTTTTTTCTAAAAGTCTGGCGGGTCCTACCCTTGAATGGTTTTCCACCCAAAAGGATATCCAAACATGGGATGAGCTTAAACAAAAATTCATAAGAAATTATGCGTACAACATCGACATGGATACCTCTATTGCTAGCTTGTGCAATCTCATGCAAGAAGATTCTGGTGAGACATTTATCCCATTCTTTCAAAAATGGAGAAGCCTCGCTAGTCGATGTCACATTGACATCTCCGAAAGGGAAAAAGTTGACATGTTTGTCCAAACACTTCTGGGGCCCCTAAAATATCGCGTACCAAGTACATTTGTTACTGAAACTGTAGATTCCGAGTTGAAAAGGGGGTCCAGATTGAGAAAGCCCTTATCGCAAAGGGAGAACTGAGATATGGTTCAAAAACGCAAGCGTCGAAATCCACCCGGGCAAAAACAAATAATGGGTTAAAGAGCATAAGCCGTTACAAATGGCCGGTGTTGTTGTGTGAAAATTAAGCATTGTGGGTCTGTGTTGGCGAAGGGGTTCAACAAAACGAAACCAACAGCGACATTTGTACCTCCTCTGACGCTATTTAAACAATCGAATGGTCAAAATGTCGGGGACAATCTTAGTCCGGATGAGCCAGGAGTTTCTAAAGGGTTGCACATACACTTCTTTGGGTGAACCCATTGAACAAGTCCTTAAGAAATGTCTCCAGAATGGGGTCATCGTACTTCAAGAACCAAAATTGTACGACCCAGGACAATTCAAACCAGCATGGTGGAATGACAGTGCATTTTGCAAATACCATCGAGCAAAGGGACATACAACCTCTAGCTGGCCGACAATTGAAAAACCTAATACAAGATCTTATCGAAGAAGTCACAGCACCATGAAGTAGGTGGATCGCGAATTCACCTCAATTCAGATCATACTATCACAAAGTCGCTGGGGACCGCTGGTTCTCTCGCGCCTCCACTTGGTCCAACGAGAATCAAAGCTAACCGCTTTGAGCGAAACGCGTTATTCTAGTGGATGATTATAAATAATGTCGAGGCCCGGCGATGAATACATCAATACCATTACGGTCAAGAGAGCACCCCAATGTAATGCTACTACTCGCAATGGCAAGGTCACTATAGCTGGTCCACCTCCCACTAGACAAGCCAAAATCATCATACCGGGCCCATCTGCTAAACAGTCACAACCTGCTCCATCTGCTAAACAGCCAAAACCTGTCCCAACCACACAGCAATGGAAACCCAAAAGTCAGTTCAACCTCATAGACCAGTTAGGAAAGACTCCTGTGCAAATCTCTATACTCGAGCTGCCTCGTATCTCTCCCGCACACAAAGAGATCCTAGACAAAACTTTGCTAGAGTCGTCTGTCCCCAAGGACATCGATGTCAACCAATTTAAAACTATGGGGTAGGGATATCCTGCCACTTTGCCTCACCACATCACTTCCTTCTTGGATCAAAGATTACTCATCACCTAAAACCAACCACAATGATGCATTGCGCCAAAACTTTGTCCACAAGCACAAAGTTAGATCGGTTTTAGTAGATGGTGGAGTAGGATTGAATATATGCTCCCTTAAACTGGTTAAGGCTCTAGGGTTCTCTGATGCGTGCGTAGACCCAACGAAGAGTATAGTGATCAAAGCATCCGATGGCGAGCGCTCTTCACGTGGCGTTATCTCCCTCCCTATCAGAGTGGGACCGGTCATTGTAGACACAACTTGCCAAGTTCTGGATTTGGAACTACCATATAACATCTTGCTCGGCCACCCATGGATCCATGCCTTAAAAGATGTTCCATCCACATATCACCAATGCCTAAAGTTTCCGTTTTGATGGTGCGAAATAACCATATATGGAATGGGCCTTTCCAATGTTGGCCAACTTAAAGGAGGTGTCTCACGTTGTAAGTGCCCATTAGCGGGAAGCACACGGCTCCTCATCATCCAAAATTACATCGACCCATCCATGCACCATTAATCCCGAAACAATAAGATGCTTCCATGGCGCACCGCACTTCCACTTTATTTCAACAACATGGAAGCCTATCAAAATCCGGGATTTTCGAGAACATTGGAGTTCAAATAAATACAGCATACAGCGTAACGGCAAATACCCATGTCTCCAAAGATCTATGGTCGGCCATGTTTAGAATTGAACCTCGAGAAACTTTCAAGTTCCACCCGAACATAGTTTTGTCAAATTAGAGACATAGATGATACGAAGACCTTACTGACATTATAGGATGGATCTATAAGGATACTATCACACTACCCCCATTACCAGTTCAAAAATATGGCAAAGGTTATGACATCATGAAGGCTAAAGGCTATGATGGTACTAGTGGCCTAGGAAAAAATAAAACTGGCCAAAGGGAACCCATAGAAACTTTTCAAATTCTAAAGTATCTTGGATTAGGGTTTGGATCACCCAACAATGATGATCGATGTATCATTGTGCTTTTGAGTGAGCAAGTACATGCTTCGAAAAGTGTCGAAACCACTAAGGAAACCCTCACTGAAACGGACTCCCAAGAGTGGGAATTTGGCTTAGAACGATCCCTAAGTGATTGTTGTCTTGATGATTTGTTTGTCGAACCAGGGGAACTGACCTCTGAACATCGGTTTTGGAAAACATTCAAAATTGAGCGAGGCACCAAATGAGTCAAAGTCCACTACCACTTCCATGCCGTTGCAGCACCCATCATCAGAAGACCCCATCAGATCAATCCATTCGAGGTGTCGGATGACGACGAAACCGGGCTCTAAAACCTTCACTCCTTATTTTGACAATGAATATGACACTAGTGAAGGAGAATATTGGATAGAGTCTGATGTCAAGTTGGATGATGATAATCTCATATACAACATCATGGAGTCTGTCTACATGTTGTCCGCATCCTCACCACAATTCACTAGCTTTGACGATGGCATCTCTTTAGTTTACCCTGAACTAGTTGATTGGGACCAACAAGGACCGCTAGTTCTAGACGCATTTCAGAATGATGAGGCAATTGTTGAATTCATGGGATTACGAGAAGGCATTACCGGTGGGGACTGGAATTAGGATTTTCCATTGATTTAGTACGGCCGCCCGTGATATACGTCCTCTAGTCCGCAAAAACAAAAGAAAAATAAAATTAAAATAAAGCGTCTAGGTGGCGAAAGGAACCTCTTGACGATAAAATAGTAAAAATAAAGGACGTATCTGCGGGTGAAAACCTCTCTAAGGTGCCCAAAGATGGAGGACTGGACTTTCTCCCCATGAAATGAGAGAAATCAGCTATGCTTATTGAGGACACAATAGAGGATAACATTTCAACTGCAAAAGACCCCAAGATGGTCCTATTTGCTGCATCATTGACTGACGAAGAGAAACCAGAATTTCATAAATTCTTTGCAGAATGAAAAATCAATTTCGCATGGTCCTATGCTGACATGCTAGGATTGGACCCAGAATTGGTTCTGCACCATCTGCCATTATTACCTAATGCTAAACCAGTCAAGCAGAAGTTGCACAAAATGCACCCCCAAGTTGCCCTATTGGTCAAGGCCGAGTTAAAGAAATTGCTAGACGTCGGATTCATATGGTCTATTGACTACACTGAATGGATTTCTAATCTGGTCCCAGTCACAAAGCCAAATGGGTTGATCCGTGTATGTATAGATTTCTGAGACCTAAATAAAGCATGTCCAAAGGATGACTTTCCTTTGCCAAACATTGACATCATAGTGGACCTTACAGCAGGATATGAGATGCTATCCCTCATGGATGGTTTCTCCAGTTATAATCAAATCCGCATTGCTCCTGAAGATCAGCACAAAACGACATTTACCTGCCCATGGGGTACATATTGTTGGAACGTCGTGCCATTTGGTCTCAAAAATGCAGGGGGCACATATCAAAGGGCTATGACCACGATCTTCCACGACATGATGCACAAAATAATGGAAGATTATGTAGACGACCTATTGGCCAAATCAGCAACCAGGAAAGATCATTTGAAGGTACTCGACACAATTTTCAAGGGACTTGAAGAGTACAAAGTTTGGCTAAACCCTAAGAAGTGTGTTTTCGGGGTCACATTAGGTAAACTCTTGGGATACATAGTTTCCCGAAGAGGCATAGAGGTCGATCCGGAAAAGGTCAAAGCAATCATAGACATGCCTCCGCCCAGAGGAATCAGTGAACTCAGAACTCTGCAAGGCAGAGTACAATCTATTTGACGTTTTATAGCCCAATTGGCAGATAAGTGTCACCCGTTCCAGTATCTGTTGCGCAAGGGTATCCCCTTTATATGGACGGATAAATGTCAAGAGGCCTTCCAACAAATCAAAGATTACCTGTTTCCAACACTAGTCCTCATGCCTCCTATTCATGGAAAGCCATTAATTCTATACATCTGGACTACTAGTTCAGCACTGGGGGCATTGCTGGCACAAAATGATCATGAAGGAAAAGAAAGAGCAATCTATTACATCAGTCGCACACTGATAGGGTATGAGTTGAACTACACATACATTGAACGTGCATGCCTCGCTATTGTCTTTGCATCCCAAAAACTAAGACACTATATGCTCAGTCACCAGACACAGCTGGTCACCAAGATTGATCCACTGAAATATCTCTTAAGTCGGGCGGCATTAACAGGTCGGTTGGAAAAATGGGTCATGATACTAAGTGAATACGAAATACAATATGTTGAGCGTAAGGAAATAAAAGGACAGTTAATAGCAGATCAACTAGCGGATGCACCAATTAAAGTCACTCATCCACTAGTAACTGATTTTCCTGATGAATCCATTTTTCATGCGGAACCGGCAGCACCATGGAAGCTATATTTTGATGGGTCTCATACTAGTCATGGCTTTGGCGCTGGAATCTTGTTTATCACACCACAGGGGGATTCAATTCCTAAGTCATTCCGGATCGCCTTCCCTTGTACAAATAACATTGCTGAATATGAAGCACTAGTCACAGGTCTCAAGTTGGCAATTAAATGGAAAATTCAGACGTTGCTTATATTCGGGGATTCCCAGCTCGTGATCAACCAAGTGAATGATGACTATGAAACAAAAGATGAGAAGTTGCTTCCCTACAAGAGGATGGTGGATAGTTTCCTGACATACTTCCAATCGATTTCTTTTGAATAAATCCCCAGGGCACAAAATAAGGTAGTTGATGCAATGGCTACTATTAGTTCTCTCTTGGACATCCCTAAAAATGTGTCATAGTTTGAGTTCTTAGTAGAACAACTTTTGATACCGGCATATGATATCCCAAAATCAGAAATGGTTTGCGAACTTGTTGGTCCCAACTCTCCCTGGTATCAGGACTTTTATGACTACCTAAAATCTCAAACCCTTCCATCGAACTTGTCCAATAACCAAAGGAAGTCCTTCATTAGAAAATCTGCAAGGTATGCCATTGTTAGTGACACCCTTTACCGCCTTAGTTTTGACGATACCGTCCTTAGATGTCTTGACACTGATGAAGCATGTACGATCTTACGAGAAGTGCACGACGGTATATGCGGATCTCATTCGAGTGGTCCTACTCTAGCTAAAAAATTAACGAGACTTGGGTATTATTGGCCGACAATGGAAAAGGATGCAATTGAATATGTCATAACTTGTCGCAAATGTCAGATCCATAGTGATTTGGTCCATGCTCCAGCATAGGAACTTCGGCCGATTACTTCTCCATGGCCCTTCACTCAATGGGGACTCGACCTCATGGGTAAGATTCATCCAACCTCATCCAACGGCCACCAATTCATTAATACCGCCACTGAGTATTTCACAAAGTGGATTGAAGCCATCCCATTGACATATATTACCGGCAAACAAATATCGAAATTCATCCTTAACTACATCATTTGTTAGTATAGCCTTCTGCAATCCATCATCACTGACAACGGACGTCCGTTTAAAAACCAAGATGTACATGAGTTATGTGAGCGATTCCATATCCAACACCACTTTTCATCTCCATACTACCCACAAGGAAACAGTCAAGCTGAGGCATCCAATAAAACCATTGTCAAGATCCTAAAAAAGACTGTCAATGACGCTAGCCGTGACTGGCACATACAACTCAACCCTGCTCTATGGGCTTACTGAACTAGCATTCGTACACCTACAGGGGCCACTCCATTTGCCCTAGTCTTCGGCATTGAAGCCATCTTACCCATTGAGGTCAAAATTCCTTCACTACGAGTCTCCCTGAAGGGTCTAACTAATGAAGAGGAGTACCGACAATCACACTTGCATGAGCTAGAAATGCTAGAAGAAAGAAGGAAAAATTCACTAAACCATCTCCAAGCATATTAGAACCGTCTTTGTCGCAGCTAGAATAAAAAGGTTATGGTTAGAAAGTTTGACATTGGCGACCTAGTTCTCATGCAGAACCCCAAGAACCAAGCAGACAGAGAAAAGCCAGGAAAACTTGAACCAAACTGGCTGGGTCCCTACATTATCATATCTTCTTTTGGTTCTAGAGCTTATCAACTGACTACACCAGATGGAGAACAATTGACAGAGCCCATCAACAGTTTACATCTCCGAAGGTTCTACGCATAGCATTAGAGGATTGAGTTGAAAACCATAAAATACAAAAAAAATTGAAAAATGGCAAAAAATTGTCACCTTGATGAAAACCTGGCAAACAGGCATCTTGGTGACACCAAAAAAACAAAAAAATCAAGAAAATAGTAAAGAGAAAAATGATTCGTTCAATAGTGAAAACTTGGCAAACAAGTGCTTTGGACAAGTACCATGGTGAAAACCTGGCAAACAAATGCCATGCGTAATCAATCATTGCTCTGCCATCTACTGTCATTTTGTCTAACTTGGCCTAGGATGAAAGGTATTTCTGCCATTACTACGCAAATCGCCCCCACATCCTACCCTACCTGTCATAGTGGATAAACGATTGACATCAAGTCCTGATGACTGTCCACCTAGTAAACCAGCAGCATCCCGTCCACATTCCTTACAAATGACTAAGTCTTGGACCTGACTGGGGGAAAAATGCTTATCATGAAACTGTAGTGGATGTCACATATGATCACAAAAAGTTGGCAAAAAGTCCTGAAAAAAGACAAAAACATTGGCAAAAAGTCTTGAAAAAAGAAAAAAACATTGGCAAAAAGTCCTGAAAAAAGACAAAAACATCGCAAAATGTCTTGAACAAAGACCAAAAACATCGCAAAATGTCCTAAAAAAGACCTAAAAATCATAAAACGTCCTGAAGAAAACCACGAACAAAACATCAGACTACTTGAAGAAGGCAAACGCAGTGTCATCTCTTGTCAAAGTAAGTCAGGTCAATCAGTCTTTGTCATTTGTCTGAACTACGTTGTCTCTGCGCACTTGCTACCTAGGCAAGACTCACATTTGAGTCCCCAAGACATTAGGTCGGTCCTTTTAGGTTTGTCAAAATAAAATCATGACACAATCTTTGGTCATCAAGACAAAATCATTGGTCGTGTCGAACTACGAGGTCTTTGAGTGTATGACGTAGGCAAGGCCATCTATCGATGAGCCCTCGAGGCCGCACTAGGTCAGTCCATTAGGGTTCATGGCATCACACTGGCACACATGTCAAAAAGGTCTTCAAGGCAACACAAATATTTCCCAAATGAATGACAATCATCAAGCAAATTCTAGCAATCATTTACCGCAACATGACAACTCATCGACACATATTATTATGACAATAGCGAGATCTGGTCAACACAAGTCAAACTTGGTCAAAACAAGTCAAATCACTGTAACTTGTCAACACTGTCAACCCTTGGTTAATCTTCAGATGTGTCCTTCTGAATGATAACCTCTGTCATTTATGTCTTAGGATGGGTCCTTCCTAGGCATCGTCATTGTCATTCGACATTTTGAGTGATCCTCTTGACATCTAAAAATCACTCTTCATGACATTAGTATTCTTTAGATGTGTCCTTCTGAAGAACCAACTCTGTCATCTATGCCTTAGGATGTGTCATTCCTAGGCATCGTCATCATTTTGAGGGACCCCTTATGACTAGTAGGGATCAAATCCTCTCAACATCGGCATTATTCAGGATGTGTCCTTCCTGAATTCACCAATTCTCGACATTTTTCAGGATTATCAAAACTTTAAACATTTCGACATCTCGACATTATCAAACATGGCATCTTAGCATCAGAACAATGGATATCCAAACGCACTTGGCAAACACTTGACAATTGTCTTTTGGTTTTTATCATGTTATTAGTTTTTCAGCGAGATCCCACTAAGCAGGATTTAGAGAAGCAGCGACGTATCATGACGATTGACACGCATGAATACTAGTTTCTCAGCGAGGTCCTGATTATGGGATTTAGAAAAACAACAACATATGATGGTAAGGGCTCTATTTTTGCATTTCGACAATCATGCCACTAGTTTCTCAAGGATGTCCTGGAAACATGATTTAGAGAAGCAACGACGTTTCATGATTTATCCTTGTCTTTTTCTTCTTGTGGTTGGTTATGACAAAAAGACTGGGGCAATCATGCTCTCAGTATGAGTCACGATCATCCTTGTCTGTGACTGTTTGTCTCACGTAATGGTATGACCTTGCACACCTTGATCTATGTCATATCCTGGTGTTTGTTGGCCATTACAATAGTCTGCCCAATGATGATTAAGAGCAAGTAAATATTAAATGTCCTACAGTAAAGTGTTGAGGGATTTGGTCTAGGAATTAACATGCATCTCCGTCAGTTTTGTGTCTTCTCTTCTATGGTCTGGTCATCTTCTCTCATCAGTCCTGTCATCTTCTCAAAGTCCATCTCATGATGATATCCTATGACATCCACAAACATAAATGCATACATGATCATATAAACATTGCATTAGGTCCATACATACATTATCCATAGCATTAAATCATATACATAATCACAAACATTGCATTAACATAATCATCAACACTGCATCTTTTACTAAATACATCATGCACATCATCATCATCCCATATAAATAAGCATTGCATCATCATGGCATCAAAATCACAAATAGGAATCATAGGACATACATGATACATCATAAATCATACATCATACATATCATAATACATAAAGCAAAGAGCATCACATAACACATGTAGGCCGCATCAAAACTGCATCATCATATACTATCATCATAAAAATGTACAATGTCATAGGATAAAGTCAGGGGATATCCCAAAAATGGAGCTCGCAGGCTCAAAAATATACATAATGTGTCACAAATACAAGTATGCCCCTAAAGTAGACTCTCATCATCCCCTCGTGGGGAGGAATGTGATGGCGGCAACTCTGAACCTGGCACTAAACTGATAGGTGCATCTATAGTAGCCACTGTCTGTGCTACCGGTGGAACCGCGAATGAAGGTCTCATCTCGATAGTAACAAACATCTGGGAGGTCATTGCTGCCGGACTCTGAGAGGTAGACGGATCTATCACTGGAGGCTATCCCTGTACTGACCTCTACACTGAACCAGTCGACCCATGGCTGTGACCGGGGGTGTGTCGACATGAGTGATGTGACCTGTGCACTAATGTGTGCCCTGTCAAGGGAGATCCTCCGACACTGGTGTGACTCCTGCTGCCACTGCCGCTACCTGATCTGTGTCCACTACCTATCCTCGTCTGTGACTGTGACAAGGTAGGATTCTATCGCTCTGGTGGCACTGCCTGCTCATATAGTGTCCTATACTGTCCCAGCCTCGTGCTCACCCTGGCTAGCTCACGAGCCATGTCCCCTATGGGCCCTGTGCATAACGCTGTGAACTCTGTACACCACTGAGCTGCGTCCTGCTGGCGGATCACTGCCTGATTCCGCTCTACCCGGGCTACCTGTAGCGTTGAATGCAAAGATCTGACCTATGTCGTGCTCTCATCCAGTCTTTGCTGTAAGTTGGTGACCCTCTGATCTACCGTGGCATCCTGAGGCAACCCTGAAGTGGAGGGTATCTCCTCCTCTCCCTCCACCATCTGCCATCTGAGGAGTCTCTCGGCCTCATCCATTATATCATCCTCCTCATCGTCATCATCGACCACATCCTCTGCCACCTCCGCCTCCTCCTCCTGCCTGCCACCTCCTCCTCCTGTCCTCCCACCCCCACATCCACCTGCTCCTCCCGTCCTCCCACACCCACCTCCACCTCCTGCTCTTGTCCCCCCACCACCACCTCCTCCTCCCGTCTCTCATCACCCTCTCCCTCCTGTCTAGGCTGCTCCCCTCTCTCCCTCTCCTCACCAACCTCGGGGATGGCATCTAATGCCACCCTAGCCACTCGTGGGCGTACCCTCCGGACCTATCTCTGCCCATCCCGCCGTCGCCTCCGGCCATCTCCGCCATCATCCCCACCTCTGTTTCCGTCTCTGCCTCCATATCCACCTCTGCCTCCGTCTTTGCCTTTGCCTCTCCTCTACCTCCATCTCTACCCCTGTCACCTTTCCTAGCCTGTGGTAGACGAGGAATCACTGATCGCCTATCCACTGGTGCTGGCCCGTCAGGATCTGTCAATGGCACTGGTCTGTGTGCCTGCCACCAGAGATCATAATCTGCTGTGGTCCCCATATCGGCTATTCCTCCTCTCCATCCCCATGCCTGGGCTCCTAGCCTGTCAATCTGCTACTCAGAAAATGCCACTGGGATGGCTGGTCCCCAAGCATACTCCCTAGAAGAACGGGCATACTCGGCTGTCCCTGGAGGTACACCCTGCTGCTCGCCGAACTACCTCAAGACACGTTGGGGTAAATACATCTCAATGATCAAGGACATCTGCACTGTCCTGCCAATAAGATACCTGTATTGTCTGCAAAAACTGAGGTGCTCGGCCTCATCATCCCATGCCTCATAGTCTCTGTACGACCTCCAAATAAATGACACCATCGTTTCAATCCTGTGTCGCCACCAGCCGGTCTCACCCATCCGTGTCTACTATAGTGCACCAGCGTAGTAGTAGGCATATGGCATACCCTCAGCCAATTGTGGTCTCTCAATGGGAGGACAAAATATGGCGATATGCTCCCACGCCCAGATCATCATCAGTGTAGTCCTACAGGAGATGCTCTCTCCTCACCTGTAAGCAACGTCATGTAGCTGATGGTAAAGTGTCCCTAGCAAACAGGGACCCCAATCATAAACCATCCTATCCCATCTCATGCCAACCAGGATGTCGCCCCAACCAATAGGAAATCCATGTCCTTGGTAGTCAAGAATCAAGATCCCCCTGATCAGAGTAGCAAGGAAGGCATCAAAGTGACCATAGTGCTCGGCCATAAACTCCTACCTGATCTCGTAACCCTGGATGCCTAGTCCTACACCCTGATCTCGGTAGTTAGCTCAGAAGGTCTGCTCACCATGCCGAGGGTCATAGACAATCCGCTCCCCTCGGATCGACACTCACAGTATCCGATAGACATCCTCCAAGGTGATCGTGGCCTTACCTGTCGGCAGGTGGAACGAACAAGTCTCTGAATGCCACCGCTCACACAGCTTAGTCAATAATCCCCTGTTCGCCCGAATGGCGGGCATATATGCAACATAGAATAGTCCTAGACGCATCAATCATCACCGCTCTCGCGGGCCCAACTGATTGGCAAACCGAAAGGTGGTCGGTTTTCTCTCTCTCGTATAGATAGGGGCAAGCTGCCTCTACAAAAAGATGAACAATACATCAATACTTTTGGGACAACTTTCAGCATCATTAAAAGCATCTAAGGTTACACAAATATCAAAATCAAATGTGGTCACGGCAAATTACAAATGCGTTGCACTCAGGCAATTGCATCTCAAAAAGTCAATTGCATCGTACCGTACATCAAATGTGGTCCAAAATATCACATGCGTCGCATGTTCGCACTTGCGTCGTGAAATTTGACGAATGCATCTCATTATTGCAATTGCGTCACATAAACACTATTGCATCGATCAAAATAGCGACTGTGTTGCGATTTGGCACTTGCGGCATTCAAACATTCAATTACGACTCGGCATGTCAAATGCATCGCGGTATTTGTCAAATGCGGCGCAAACCACCGGTCCACCTTAATTTGTCTATGCACTTGCATCGCGACGCATCAAATGTGTCAAACGCGTAGACGATTGCAGCTTATGCGAATGCAATTGCATCGCGGCGCAAATATTGTTGGTCCTAGAAAGCTAAAAATGCCACGCAAAACGATAAAAGGACAAAGTGGGACAAGGGTACATACCGCTGGCTTTTAGCCCTTTGGCCGTCTATAGGTCCGTACAATCTCTCTGCAATGCTCTGACACTAGAATCACCATCCTCGCTGCTGTGCTTTTCGCTCTGAACTCTCGAAATTTGCAAGGTAAATAGTAAAAGTGAATTGACTTTTACCCCTTTGTCAACCTATTTATAAGGTCAAAATGACATTTTTCAAACAAGGTCAATACTGGAGGCTCATTTGACCATGTTTGACTTCCTCGTTAGTTGCTTTAAAGATGTCAGAATCTGAAATCGACTGCGCCATTGTTTTTCTAGGCACCAGGTTGATTTATTGGGACCCTTTGCAAATTTTTTTGTCGCTGACCCAAAATTTGAAAATTTCTCGAGGGGGCAATGATACTCCATACCTTTACTAGGGCATGACTTTGACTTATTTTCTTTGTCACAATGCGACATGCTACATTATGACAAAGAGGGGAAAAATGTAGACACCTAAAATGACCTAGGCCTGCAAGCTTCATTTTTACCACTTTCGTCCTAGCATAATTATGACATTTAATTATGTCTTTGGTCCACATTCGACTATTAATTAAATAATTCATAATTGTTTAATTAATTCATGTTCTTTTATTCTTCATGATTATTAAATAAATAAATTTTGATTTATTTATTAAATACGTCATTAATTGTCTAAATCTTCCCTTAATTAAATAAATTTCTTAATTTATTTAATTTCCCTTTCTGCATTTAATTCTTTCTGATTATTAAATAAATGAATTCTATTTATTTATTTAACACGTCACTAATTGTCATAATTAAATGAATTTATTAATTTATTTAATTATTAGTCTTCTTTGCTAAATTTAATTATTTAATTGCCAATTAGTATTCTTCTGATTTTAAATAAATCAAATTATTTAAAATGTCATCTCAATCTTAACTATCAGTCCATTTTGATAAATAATCTGAAAAAGATTATTTATTATCTCACAAAATCATTATTTTGAATTAATTTAATTCAAAATAGTAATTAATCTTCTAAAAATCAAGTAATCGACAGATTCTTGATTTTCCAAATCGAATCTTCAGTCCAAATCTTATCTTCTTGATTTTTCGAATCTCATGAATCAGGCAATCTTATCTTCTTGATTTTTTGAAAATCTTAATTTCTTTAATTAATTTCCTCATTTATTCTCCACCGTCGATCCGATTATCTGAGACATTTTCTTGACCGTTCAATTAATGAATTTTCCCTAACCCTAATTAGGGATTCTCAGATTTAATCTGGACCTCTCATTTTATGTCCTCATCATCAATTAATCTCGTCCGTCCACTCAAAATGACATTTTCTATAAAATGTCATTTTCCTCTCACTTTTCGATTACACGTAGACATTTTATATTTACGCATACACATATTATAGGCATTATACTTTTGCACTTGCACTCTTAGGCTTCTCATTAGAATTATTATTTTCATGTGATCAAATCTTAGACATTGTCATAGTCATAGGCATTTAGACGTTTTTATACAAATCCTTCAAGGCTTGTTGTAGGACTTAGACATTTTTAGATTGCTCGCATAACGAATCTGAGGGCAACATCATCCAGCAAGTAAGAAGGTGCTATGGAGGTAATCATGGGAATGGCGATTTACAGGTATAATTGTTCTATTGTTTAATTTCCTTTGTGCTCTATAGAACTTTGGGTTTATTGACATTTATGATTTTCATTCATTTGATCTAATCTAAAACCTTAGAATTTACCCTTAGTTACACCCCTAGTGTGACATGTTAGACTACTTCAATACAGGTAGGACAAACTGACCTTTGGAATATTCCAAGTAGTGTTGAAGGGTTCATGATACCTTATAGTGTCAAGCCATGATAAGGACACAAATGATGGATAAATAGCAATGTAAAGAATGATAGGACAAAAGAGCCAAAGAATAGATGGATATTCTTTATTTACGCAAGGTACTTTCCCAAAGCGCCACTGAAGTGGTTTTCACTAGAGGATGATTTTTTTCTTTACTTTTTAAATCATTTTTCTCATTTTTTTATTTTTTTTGTATTTTTTGATTTACACTGTTCAAGATTAGACATAAAACTTTTTGAGATGCAAGCTATTGGTTGGATCTTGCAAGGGTTCACCTTTAGGTGTTGATGATTGATATGCTCCTGGTCCATAGCTTGCTGTGATGACAAAGGGACCCAACTAGTTAAGCTCAAAATTTCCTTTGTTGTCTTGATCTGGAATGGCCGACATTTGATTCTCTTGTTATAGCTTTGTTTCAGTCAGTTTTGATATACCTGCAAGTGATTAAGGCTGTCAATATGATGTTCATCCAGTAATTCTAGCTCATTTAGTTGAGACACTCTTTATCCTTCCTCAATAATCAGGTTTTGTAGTGATACTCACAATGATGGGAGCTCAACCTCAATAGGCAAGATGGATTTTGATCCATAGACCAAAGAGAAAGGGGTTGCACCTGTAGGCATGTGGATACTGGTTCGATAAGCCCAAAGAGCTGGATTTAGCTGCAGATGCCAATCACAACCAACTTCATTAACTATTTTCTTTAGGATTTTTAGGATAGTTTTGTTCATAGATTTTGCTTTACCATTGTCTTGGGGATAGTATGGGGTAGATAATCGGTGTTTGATATTGAATCTTTGGCACAATTCTTTCACATCCTTATTTTAAAAAGGGGTTCCATTGTTTGAAATAAGAGTTTGTGGAATACCATAATGACAGATAAGATAATTCAAGATAAACTTGGCAATATGTTTCCCTGTTATGTAGGTCATAGGAATGGCTTCTGCCCACTTAGTAAAGTACTAAGTGATAGTTATGATAAACTTGTGGCCATTGGATGAGGTTGGGGTGATTTTTCCAATGAGGTCCAATCCCCATTGTGAAAAATTCCATGGTGTGATCATTGGTTGCAATTCTTGAGCTGAAGCATGAATCAGATCTCCATGTTGTTGACATTGGATGCATTTCCACACATACTGATGGACTTCTTTTTCCATGGTTGGCCAATAGTACCACTTGCTCAACAATTTCTTAGCTAATGTCATACCACTAGAATGGGATCCACATATACCATTGTGTACTTCTGTTAAAGTAATTAAGGCTTCCTCTTGGTTAAGACATCATAGTAATTTCCCTTTGATGCTTTGACGGTAAAGGGTATCACCTAGGATAACGAATTGAGATTCCTTTTTAACAAAGTTCTTTTTAAGGTTCAGAGTGATATTAGATGGGAGAGTTCCTCTATTAAGGTAAGTAAAGATGTCATGGTACCATGGATCAATAATGAAACACATGAATTTAGATTCAAGGATTTCAAAAGTTGGTATGAGAAGTTGTTCTACCAAGAATTCACATTTGGGGATGTTGTTTGGCATGTCTAGCAGTGATCAAATTGTTTCCATGGTGTCCGTTGCTCTATTTTTCATACGATTTTTTTTCTCAAAAGTTATGTCTATGAAGATATCCTAAAGATTCTCCACCATCTTCTTGTAAGGAGTGAGCTTGTCATATTTAGTTTGATAATCATCACTGACTTGGTTGATAACCAACTATGAGTCCCCATAGACTTTCATCTCTTAGATTTGCCACTAAACTGCTATCCTTAGACCTATGATCAAAGCTTTGTACTCAACAATGTTGTTGGTACAAGGAAATGATACCCTGTAGGATTTTGTGATATAATTGCCTTGAGGGGTGATGAAAAGAATTCCTACTCCTGATCCAAGTTGGGTGAATGATCCATCAAAGCACATCTTCCATTGAGTTGTGAGATTGATAAGGAACACTAATTCATCAAGAAACTCATATATAGGTGCTTGTACTAGTTGGTCTATGATCACTTATCCTTTGATTTCCTTGCACTCCACATATTCTATGTCAAACTTTGTCAAGATCATCACCCATTTATCCATTTGTCTTGTGAGAGTTGCTTTGGATAATAGGTATTTTAATGGATCAATTTTTGCAATGAACTTGATTTGATGTGACAACATGTAGTGCTTGAAATTTTGTGAAGAAAAAAAAAAATTCTAGGCATGCCTTCTCAATGGATGAATAGTTCATCTCATAGCCCACCAAGGTTTTTCTGATATAGTAGATGGCTCTTTCCTTTCCATTTCCATCATGTTGTACTAAAAGTGCTCCTAGTGCTGCTAGTGTTGCTGAGATGTACAAGATCATTGGCTTATTTGGTAACAACAACATGAGCACTAGAGGTGTTAGTAAATAATCTATGATATGTTGGAAAGCTTTATCACACTTGTCATCCCACTTGTAGGTTATCCCTTTATGGAGGAGATGTGAAAAGGGGTGAATTTTATCTGATAGATGGGCTATGAACCTTCTGATGGGCTGCAGTTTACCTCGTAATCCTCTCATCTGCTTTAATGTTTGTAGTGGTTCCATATCTAGGATGGATTTTACCTTTGTTGGATCAATTTCTATCCCTTTTTGTGAGACAATAAAGCAAAGAGGTATCCTTGATGTGACCCCGAACACACACTTTTTTGGATTTAGTTGTACCTTGTATTCTTCAAGCCTATCAAAGATAGGTCCTAAGACTTGTATGTGCTCACTTCTCTTCTTTAATTTTTTCAAAATATCATCCACATAATCATCAATTGTTTTGTGGATCATGTCATGAAAGATGAGGGTCATTGCTCTTTGATAGGTTGCGCCTGCATTCTTCAACCTGAATGGCATCACATTCTAGCAATAGGTTCCCCATGGACAAGTGAATGTTGTTTTGTGTTGATCCTCCTTGGAAATTATGATTTGATTATAGCCTAAAAAACCATCCATAAGTGATAGCATTTCATGCCCAACAATTAAGTCCACAATGAGATCGATGTTGGGAAGAGGGAAATCATCCTTTCGAACATGCCTTGTTCAGATCTTTGAAATTAGTGCATATTTTGATGCCCCCAGTGGGTTTTGAGACTGGTACCAGGTTTGAAACCCACTCAAGATAATCTATTGGTTAGATTAATCCAATTTGAAGAAGCTTTTGCAATTCTAGTTTAACCAAGAGTGCTATCTAAGGATGCATATTTCTTAACTTATGCTTAATAGGCTTGGCTTCAGGATAAACTGCTAAGTGATGCACAACCACTTCTAGATCAAGGCCTGGAATATCTGTGTATGATCATGCAAAGTTAACTTTTTTCTCTTTGAGGAATGCTGCAAGATTCTTTTGTTCTTCTTCTAACAAGGATTCAACATAAAAAGTGATCGTAGGTGCTTCCTTTGTTCCCACATTGACTAGAGTGGATTTTTCTGCTAGTACTACTAACTTCTTTAGATGTGTTGCACTAAGGGAGAGATTGAATCCCTCATTCTTGGGTGCCTTAGAAAGTTTTTCACCGTCAGATGCATCGTTTGTTTTTACTATTTTAGGATCAGAGAGTGCCACTAGGTGGTTTTCACTCAATTATTTGCATGTTAGTTGCATTTCATTAATTTTGTGACTGAAGGATTCAATCGTCTCCCCATAATATGCCCCTGTATGGAGCTCTATTTTGAAGCCTTCTTTGTGACCTGCCCATGATAAGTTGTCATAGAGTCGCATGAATTCTGAGATTGCTTCATCATTTTTGAATAAATCTAGAATCGGTGGTCCTTGTTAGTCCATGTCAATGAGTTGTGGGTATACTAGGTGTATTTTAGTTGGTTGGTTTCTTGAGACAAAGTATGTTATGGATATCATAAAGAGGGTGTTGTTCTCAAATAGGTCAACAACATCAAGGGGAACATCATCTAAGGTAAGGTTGTATCACATGATGTAGGTGACCAAGAGGAAGCCTCAACTCATTTAGTGGAAATACCTTTGCGAATAAGTGTGACCTTACTGGTAGTACAACCCAAGCCAAGATTCTTTATTCATTTCTCAAGAACAATGGGTTATAGTAAACCATTTTCATTTTGTCCTAGCTTCTCATTCTTGTTATATCCCATGCTCTTCATTATCTATAAGCGTTTGTTGTCATATTCCATGGGAAGAATAGGAATACGTCATTCATCTTGATAGAGGATTTTAGAGATATCTCCCTCATTGACATCTTCTTGATTCAAATCCCCCAACTTGGTGAAAGTAGTAGCTACCATCTTTGTTGTTTCATGTTCTTTGGTGCTAGATGTGGGCTTCCCATGAGATTGAGGAGAAATAGGTAACTTTCCTAAGACAAAGGTATCTTTCAATATTATGTAGTTTCTACAACCATCATCCTATATCATTGCTTTGACGTCGAGTATACTTTGCAAAATGTGTATTTTTTTTGTTGAGGTAGAGGCTAGGGATGATGGGTCAACAAATGAGCTTGGTGGTGTATGCCATTCATCATTTTTGGGTATTTGGAGGATCTTATAGAACTTGGCTTCAAGACTTTTGCAATAGTAGAAAGGCTCAGGATCTCCATGGATAGTGATTTCTTTGCCTTGAAAAGGAAACTTCACACATTGATGATAGTTTGAGGCTACAAATTTTAGAGCATGGATCCAAAGTTGACCAAGCAATATGTTATAGGGAAGATCAAGATCAAGCACTTGGAATGTAGTTTCTGCAATAAGAGGTCCCACTTGGATTGGAAGTGCAATGATTACTTGTGATACCTATTCTTGGTCATCATATGCTCTAATGGTGGTACTCTTTGTCTTCTCAATAGTATCTTCTGAATAGCCCATATTTTTGATCAACTGCAAGGTACAAATGTTCAAATCAACACCTCCATCTACCAAGAATCTTTTGAACTTGTTTTTATGAATGAAAACCTCAAGGTGTAAAAAATGGTTATGAGATGGTTGTGATGGTAGGTCATGCTCAGAAAAGGCAAGAAGATGGTTTGTAATATTCCCTACCATAGCTTGAAACTGATCAATATCAATGTTCTCGAGAACAGATGACTCAAATAAGGCTTTTTCTAGTATTTCTCTATGTGTGGGGGATAACCTTAAGAGTTCTAAGATTGATATCTATGCAGGGGTCTATTTAAGCTGATCTAGAAGCTTGTACTTGCTAGGATTAGATGTGGGAAAAGTAGGTTGTGTCCTAGATTGAAATGGGCCTCCTTGAATGATTTTTTTTCCACGTTGTGTGGTGACTCCACATTTCGTACTAGCTCCTTTGATGGTGACAACAGTAATAATGATATCGTAGGAGGCAACTACATTGGAATAGGTATGCTACACATTGGTTTAATCCTTAGCTTTGTCATTGTTGTTTTCTTTGATATGATTTGGCATAGGATTCTTGTATATCTTAAGATCCTGATTCCCAACTAGTACCTCAATAGATATAGTATCATTTTCTATGAGATCTTGGATGATATTCTTAAGTTTCATGTAGTTTGCTATTTTGTGTCCTTTGATTTTGTGAAATTTATAGAGATCATGCTCATTGTACCAAGATCGATTCTCTTGCGGTTCTTGGTAGTTTTCAAAGTTGGGAAGTGTCATCAGATTTGACTCTACCAATTTCTTCATTATTATTTTGATAGGTTCTGATACATGTGTGTACTTGCATTTGGGATAGTTATTCCTATTAGCGGTTTTCCTTTGTTGCATGTTGGTGTTACTGATCTGATTGTTCTGAGGAAGTTCTATTTGTTGCACAGTTAGCTGGATGTTAGCAACTTGATTGTTATTAGGTCTAGGAGCACTTAATATAACCTTAGCGTCAACTACACAGTCATTTGTTAGATTTTTGTTCTTATCCCATGCATGAGGTTTCTCATTTGAACTAGTTGAAGGATGGTTGTCTTTGTAAGTTTGAGTGTTTCCTTGTGAGATTAGAGCTCTTTCGATGTTAAGGGATCTAGGGACAAGTTCATCATATGATGTGATGCATTGAATTTTCAAGTGGAATGATAGAATTGGATCTAGATTGGCTATGATGATTCCTACTTGTTGTTCCTCAGGAAGAGGCCACTTTCTTTTACTAGCTCTTTGTCTCCATTATTGTAAGAAATTAGCAAAAAATTATCTTTGATTTTCCTAAGAGTGTATAATACTTCTAGACTGACGTGCATGTCAAGATTGAAGAAGTAGCGGTCAATGAATTTATCAATGATTTTGATCTAAAAAACTTTAGAGTGTGCTTACTCAATTAAGTTCTTCATTTGAATAGATTTGAAATCATTTTCTTAACTTACTCAATTACAAATTTGTGACA